>JAQFXQ010000289.1:0-10001 GCA_034693645.1 Pergamasus crassipes | reverse complement strand
TACGTAACATCAAGATATATGTAGCTATGTAGGTAGCTCATTGTTTCGTGCCGCGCACAGTGAGGTTCAAGTACACTATACGTATCATCAAGATATATGTAGTAGATATGCTTTATCTAGCTTAAGCCAAAGCTGAAATGAACTGAATACTACAGTCATCAACAGCAACACACCATATCAAGTAATTGAGTTTTTACATCTGACCCTAGTATGATTACTTTAAAATGATTCTTCAGTTCGTCGTCAAAACTCAAGCCGTTCTCCAGCGTGTACAGTTTCCCCTAAATGCCCTCCACGAAGGATTTTTTTTTGTTGAGGAGGGTAGACTCAAACTTGAGAGAAAGCTTGAAGAATTTCGATACCCACGACACGTCCGTTTTCGACCCGGCATCCTCCCCTCGTCGTTCATCACCGCACTAAATAAGTGATCACTCAATCTATCCTTTTTATCACACCATCAGCTGCTCTAAGCTTGAAGCCGTTGAAATGAACTTTTCCTCCTATCGAAACGGCATCAACAACGACGGTATGATTCCAGCTGGAAATAAATGGCACTGGATAGTGTGAACCTTTCCAATGCTGCGCAAACTCCACACCAGTGTCCCGTAGTTGATTACCCTCAAGTACCATTTCTTTAGCCAAGTAGTCTTTGCCACTCTTGAGTTGAAGTGCAAACAATTTCCCATTCTCTCCTTCATCAAGATAACTCAACTTCGTATCTTCTATTGAACTCCAACCATTTAAACTTCTTTCTTCTTCCCCATCATACAATGTACTCATATGGGTGTATTCCTTCAATATTTCTTCTCGAAGCAACACAACGTTTCCAGCCACAAACTCCATTAATTGAGGGGAATCTTTCTGAGGAATTGTAGGAATAATTTTTTTCAGCTCCATTAACTCGTTGAACATTACTTCTACCTTATCACTATCATTCACTCTCACAATTCTTCCATCCTCCAAAGCGAGAATGGGAGGATTCATACAATACGCCACCACCACCATTTTAGTTTTCCTAATTCGTAACTTATCATGAATATAAATTGTTGTATATTCATGATGAGATACGAATTAAAAAAAACAAAATGACGGTTGTCGCGTATTGTTTAAATCCTCCAATTCTCATTTTGGAGGATGGAAGAATTGTGAGGGTGAAAGAGAGTGATTGGGCAGGTGAAATGTTCGAAGAATTGCCGCAGTTAAATGCAGTTATGCCTCCAATTCCTCAGCAAGATTCTCCTCATGGAATGGAGTTTGTGGCCGGAAACATTGTGCTGCTTCGAAAGGGAATTTTCAATGACTACACCCATTTGAGTACATTGTATGATGGGGAAGAAGGAAGACGTTTAAATGGTTGGAAATCAATAGAGGATGAGAAGTTGAGATATCTTGATGAAGTAGAGAATGGAAAGTTATTTGCAGTTCAAGGACAACATAATGAATACATGGCTAAAGAAATGATGCTTGATGGCGGTTAACTACAGATGGACATTAGTGTGAAGTTTGCGAATGAGTGGCCGAGGTACTACCGACCACTGACATTCATGTCCAGCTGGGATCGTGCTGTGGTGTAAGACGAGTCCACTCGGCGCTTCACCTTAAAGCCTCTTCGCGGCCCAAATCTTTCCGAATATGGAAATTGTGTATACAATGGGTAAGCATGCTATTAAGGTTGATTGCTCAAGAATGTTTTAGGTATAAATGTGATATGGCAGTGTCTCGCCATAGTTGGAGTTCGTTGGCATAATCCAACCTACTTAAGGAAGGCAAGGGCAGATTATTCTCCTCCTCTGGCTCAGCTGTAACGAGATTTTCCGATGTATTTTGATATACCAGCCAGTGATGATATTGTAGTAAATAAATAATGTGTAAACTCGTGCATTCAATATACTCTATTGTAGTCTATTATTGCAGAATTATTACATGAGTTGATTGCTCGATTCACACTCCTTCTGATACTAAACAGTTAAGTGATCCATGCGTTCATTTAGGCTTAGATTGTATTTTAGAAAGACTAGAGAGGTGCCATCATTTAAACTCGCACGTGAAGTGAAAAAAACAATAGACCGAGTAAGGTGGCGTGGCGGTATCGCGTCGGACGTGCATTCGGAAGGTCCCGAGTTCGACACCCAGATCGGCCATCATGATATAAGTTCTTCCGGTCTTTTCCTATATCACCATACGAATGCTGGGATGGAAATGGTTAGCCCCGCAACACAGACCGCAATGACTTGACAGCGGCTACACTACAAAAGAGACTGCTGTTAGTTTGTGGTCCTACATCTTATTTTCAGAACTACCTTGCTTATCCACGTTTTCTAGAAGATCATAGATTATCGGGTTAATTCCTAAAAGAACTTCTATGAGTTGACTCAATATCGGACGAAGTTCGATGGAACCCAGAAGGTTGCCACCGGACATGGGGCAAACGTCTGACATCCATAGCGAATTCCTGCCGTAATTTTTGGGAGGGTCATCATTCATTGACATTACATGTAATGTGTTTCTTTGTCAGGTTTTTAAAGCTAAACAACATTGCAAACTAAATGAAAACTTTAAAATGTTAAAATGGCGCGAAAGTGTGCATCGTAACACCTCGCCTCGCTGGTGTCGTTCACAAGTCCGCAGTTGTACTGAGCGAGAAACGCCAAACTATCAAAATGATTCATCAAGTGTTGCAGGGGTAATTAAATGCCCACAGATTATGGGGCATTTGTGATAAGCAAAGATAATGATAACACCCTTCTACATATAAATAAGGTAACATTCTTCTTATCATAGAACATGGTTGAAAGTGAATCCATGACAGACTAAAGTACAAAAAAATCATATCCGGTTCCAAAACTTGCTCTTGACTGTCTGCAAGAACAGCAACTTATCATTATCATCTCTTGATAGGGAGTCTGTCTTACTGCCAACAATGTTCCTAGTTACCCACAATGCCCTTTCAACGACTACATTAATAGCCGTCACTGAAATGCAGTATGTCTGTTTTACCGAGCACTTCTTTCCCGAATAACTTTCGCGAACGAATCTAGATATTTGAAAGGGTATTGTAGATGGAGTCGATGCACTGCTGCAGTCTAGGGTGATGTACCAGGCTAATGCTCGTATTACAGCGAGAAAAACACACTATTTAAAAATATTTTTTTTGTGCATACATTATATGTATATATTGTTCAATATCGATAGAAAGGCGTTGTTAATACTGTATGCCACTTTACCTCCTAGCATTGATTATTGCATATTTTTTCTTGTAAGTTTCTCTGTTTAATTAGTGCGGCTTCATAGAAGCAGTGCGGATCTGAAATAATGTATAATTCCATTATGCTAGTCATTTTTTCAATAATAATAACCTCTTCTTTCGAGTTCTTGGCTAACCCAAAAGTCACCACCAATTGACGGCCTGTTGCTATGTTAAGAAGCCACCTTGCTGTCGCAATATGTAAGCCAAAAGGCTCAGGACTTCTGCTTGTGGCGCGAAAATTCGAACAAATTTAGCTGGTGGCGAAAAAATTCAAGTACGTTGGGGACCGGAAACCACAGTTAATCTTAAATTTGCAAGCTCGAGCGGACTTCCGTTACAACTTCCTATGCAAAGTAAGTAAATTATTATTTTCAATTGAAAGAAAACCAGCCCCACAGAAGGTCATCAGGTAGGGTTCTTTTTAAAAACATCGATATAAATATCGAATGAAAGCATCGATGTCGTGGACATATCGGACCAAGAACATCGAATAAAATTGACATCGATTTTTTGGCTGAACATCGATATATCGATGTTCGATATCGCAGCCTTAGTACTGAGTAGCATCTTCCTTGAACTCAACGATATTCACTTACAGTATGTTTTTTGCGGCTTCGCTAAAACTGAACTTGTGGAGATACAACACTTTGTATATGAAAGTTTCATTTACCAGCTTACATTTGTGGCAGTGAATCGAAGTGGTCGATTTCGAATAACGATTTCACACCAGTCTAATCATAAATGTAAAGGAAGATCATGTGTGTAAAACGTGTAATCAACTCATTTGAAAATTGCACATTGTACAGTTACATGAAAAAAGCAGAAAGATGCAATTGCATGCATTATACGCTGATGATGAGTCTGCTGGACGGCCGAAGGATCCATCAATAAATACTACATCCTTTCACCACTGAATTATTCCTGTTTTAGGTATTTTTTTTTGTTCAATGGGAATTATTTGTGCAAGTGCGCTAAGGCTATTTAAGCCAGCGTGCGGCCACCCCACCATCCCAACATTCGCCTGGTGATATAGGGAAAGAATCGAAAAACCTATACCAGAATGGCCGATCTGGGATTCGAACCCGAGACCTTCCGAATGCGAGTCCCACGCGCAACCACCACCTGGATCGACTACAAACAATAGAGATACACCCTATGCAGATGATTTTATGGAAATAGCCATAAAATACCCGGAATGTGTGACGGAACCTGGGTTCTGTAGTTTATTGATTTATTACCACATCTTAAGTTACCATTCAGCCCATAGGGCCTTCGGCAGGGTACATAATCGGCCCTCCACTTATTTTTTTTCTGGTCACTGAATAATTATCCGCACAAATTATACAACACACTTATCAGACTTTATACGAAGTCAATTTAAGTTGGGACATTTACACTATCTAGATTCTAGAATGACTAAAATTAAAGCAATCTGAATCAAAATAACGCCTTGACAGCACTCACCTTCGTAAAGTTCACGAGGTTTCTCAAATTTGGTCTGTGGGAACCGTTCAATGAGTTCCTTGACTGGGGGTATGGGGATGTTCTTGGAGAAGATTTCAATCTCATATCCCATGATCGACACCATGATCTTCCAAACAATTGACAAATCCTTACCACTGTCAATGAACACCGCAGCCAACAGAGACTCAAGCATATCCGCCAATGGCTTTGGTACCTCTGCATCTTCCAGATCATCAGTCTCCCAGTCCCCAAGAGTGGTATTAAGTTTCAGGCCAATCACCTCGATATTTTCCACGTATCTCTTGATTGATTGGAATAATAAAGTATTCGTATAAAGCAAAGAACAATGAAGATCGTTATTAACGACTGCATGGGCGAAGATCTGTCGATTGATGAGAGATGCACGAAGATCGGTGAGTTGGCCTGGATCCAGTTTAGCATTCATCTGATAGATGTACCTTGTCACGAGGTAGTCTACAATCGCGTTGCCCAGGAAGTGAAGTTTGTCGTTGGAGTCCGTCAGATGATTGTCCCGGAAGGACATATGGGATAGCGCCTCCAGGGCGAGGAGTTTGTTCTTAAACGTGTAGCCGAGGCGCTTCTCCACACGGGTGATATGATGTTGGAATGATCTCAGCTCATTTCCACTGTGGGGAGATTTGTTCTCATGAAAGTCAAACGCGTCGAGGTAATTATTCGTCTTGCTCTCTCGAACCTCAATACCGAGCCAGTTAAGAAACTGGACCGCCCCACTGGCTCCACACTTCTCCATATAGACACCGATAAGAGCTTCGACAGCATCGGCCGCAACTTTGCTTTTATAGTCCTGTACCCGACGTACAGGGAAACGACAGATATCGGCTGGATCGAGTTTACACACTTCGATGACCTCCAAAGCATCCTCTGCTCTGAACGTAGAAAGAACCCAATCCAAAGCCTTGGACAAACCCTCCCTGCCTTTCGGCGGGAAACGGCCATCGGTGAGGCGGGGCG
The DNA here is from genome assembly GCA_034693645.1 of Pergamasus crassipes. Lineage (NCBI taxonomy): Eukaryota > Metazoa > Arthropoda > Arachnida > Mesostigmata > Parasitidae > Pergamasus > Pergamasus crassipes. Next base: position 4,297 of record JAQFXQ010000289.1, on the reverse strand, counting down.
CCAGATCAAGGTCATCAAAACCATATGCACTTACAAGCAAACGGGTGAAGTTGATGATGAGGAGGTATTTCTCGTCAAAATCTATTGGGCGGAGTGCAGGTGGTAGAAAACGGTAAAGGACATCGAATTGTACAGACTCTACTGAGTTGGTGAAGTGCTTCTCCACAGCACGACGCAGAAGATGTCTATTCGAAGTTAAAAATGATCTCAGAGCGGAGAGTTCCATCTCTCTCTTGCTTGGGTATTTGTCATAAAGGTGGAATGTTATCACCAACTTCAGGAATGAATCTCCCATTAATTCGAGCCGTTCGAGATCGAAACAATCATTGGCGCTACGTGGAGTGAGCGCGCGAAGAATGTCGATTGGAGATGGTCCCTCGGCAGTCACATGCTCTTCAAAGTTAATTTTGATGGCATCCGCATTAAAACTTCTATCACCGCAATGCAACAGCTTGCCATATTGAAGTGCGGACTTCTTCTGGATCGTTGTATCTCCAGCCATGGCCTCCAACTGCATGGGTCCCCATCTACGCTCCGCATGAAGCACACCGAGTCCAGTCTCTCTTGCCACCGTCATCCTGATGTCTTCAGCCACGAGCATACGATTGAGTCTGTGAAGTATCGTTGGTATGGAGCAGCATTTACGCCAAAGAGATGCCTTCATTGTAAACACACTCACAAACTCTGGAAGAACGTACTCGAATCTCCTGTTACGATCTGTGACCGTCTTCGTTTGGAGTTCAATACCCCTGCGGTTCTCAAATCTTGGTACAGTCATCTCGAGTCTCTTCTGCACGGGTTCAACTTGAAGGACCGGTTGAGTTTCATTGGTAACATACGTATCAGTACCGCTACCATCCTTCATGCGCATCTTCTCATTAGCGTAATCTGCAAAGCTCAGATTATAATTGTGAGGATACATTTCCTTGGTGAGGGCGTTCAGCTCAGGACGAACTTTACGAACATAGTACCTCCTTTCTGGACGGTTCGGATCCTCACGATACTTGGTCATCACCACGCTGTCCTCAAACAATTCCTCGTTGAACGTATAAACGTCTGTTTCCTCATCTTTCATTGGATGAATAACGGGCCCGATCTGTTCGTCCATCACGTCGAACGCTATTTCATACTGATCTTCACCCACCTTAAATGAAGAAATCACAAATATGAACAAAGGCTAGTGAGACATAAACATTGGCTGCGTCGCCCGGCGGAACACTGAACTAACGACAGAAGCAATTATCAAAAAATGCGAACTGATTGGGAAATAATAAGATTCAACAATGAATTTGCCAATTCCAAAATGAATGTGTCATTTATAAAGAAGAAGAGCGACTTAACCGTGGAAGATAAATAAGAACTGCGGATTCACACAGTCCACCAGTAACAAAGAGTAAATAGGAATATGGTGGAGGTTTGACAAATGGTCAAAACGACAACAATGCTCCCTAGCGTTACAAGTACGTCTTAAACCCAAGGTTTTCATTTTTCAGAAAATTCTAATCAAAATCCACAAACCTTCGTGACAGGGATGAGACAAGGCGTTATGAAGCTATGGCAATCCTTCAACCATAGATCGAATATGTTCAACACGAATTCAAGTACATATCTATTGAAACCAACGATACTATCCTTCTGTGCATCGTTGAGTGTAAAACCACCCACATATACGATGGATACATACTCGCGACCAGATCGAGTGAAAACTGGAAATTCAGGAAGATTGTCTGCTAGTTTAGTTGGTACGCAAAGCCCGATACAATGGGGATATTTTTCGGGATCGAACAGTGCTTCATCCCCTCTCCAGTTCTGCGTGGCATCCGCCCATTTATCCACACGTGTCTTCAGGGCGTAGACGTGACATTCATTTATGCAATCTGTTTCCACACCTTCTTCAACGTACTGGAACGCAGGTGCCCTGGCACGCTCGAAGAAATATCGCTTCTTCAAACCTGTCTTGATAACATGATTTCTAAGTTCGTCTTCGATCTTCTCATCATTTGGCTCTAATTGAACGTGTTCCATTCTTCGTATCCTCTTGAGTGGAGTGAGACGGCGATCAAGTTCACCCAGAGCTCTCAACCTGCGACACATCTCTATAGACACCCAAATCTTGGCCTTATCCTTCGTTGCAAATACTGGACTTGTGATCGAATCACGAATCGGACACACGATTGGCATCTGCAGACGGCAGATATAACCATCACCTGTTTCATCGTCCTCAAAGAAGTCATACAAGGGCGTAATGTTGGAATAGGGAGCGCGCATCAAACTTTGGCAATACCAGTTGACAATTTGCACCGCAGATTGGGCCGTGATCCTCGCATTCCCCTCAATGAATGGTAGGAGGTCAGGATCATCTTCAAGGATCAGATTTGATTCGAACGCATCTGGAGCCTCGCGCTCTTCACTACAGAAGCCCATAACAAGCTTTTCAATTTCTTGGAAATTATCCATCGTCGCCTCCATGCTCAGGGCAGATAACTGATCCGCCAGTAAAACATAGAGGGCTGGCTTAGCTCGAGCCCGTCCCTTACTCTGAATATAAGAACGTACATCCGGTGGTGGATCAAAGCGTACAATTAGGTTGCACACTGGAACATCCATGCCTTCCTCAACAACGGAAGTGGCAAACAAGAGGTTGTATGCGCCGTCTCGGAAGTACTGAACGACCTTTCTCTGCGCCTTAACATTCATCTTGAAACCTTCAGGGTCATTATCCATCCTGCAAGGGTTCTGACTATGGCCAACAATGAAGTTGGGTTGTATGAAGCCCCATTCTTCTTCATACATTTTAGATAACATCTTCATCCATCTATACATGGCATATACGGTCATGCGTTCCTTGGCGAACACGATACCGCAAAGCGATTTGTCGCGAAATACGGATAAAATTTCGAGCAGACGTTTCATTTTCAGCGGGAGGTCCAGGGGGTCGGGTTTGCTGAGAAATCTGCGCAGTTTGGCGTAGATCTGCTTTTTGGTTTCCACGTTCGCCTTAAATTCATCCGAGCAGTCGAATTGCTCTCTAGCTTTATCGAGTTCGCGCTCTTTGAATTCAAGCAGCTGGTGAGTAACAAACGATCCACAGGACTTGAAGACAAGATTGAGCGCGTTCATTGATTTACGATACTCCTTAAAGTCGAGACTCGTTTGCAGTGACTTCATGCAATCCTCATCAATCGGTATATTCAATGTGGGATTATGATCGCCGTGTATAACCAGAATCTCCTCTGGTTTAGTGCCGAACTTGACAGCGAAACCCTGGGTGGCAGTCACAGCTGTGGAGAAGAGTGTGGCCTCTAGTTCTCTGATCTTCTTGGCCACATGTAGACCCTTCGTCTGGGAATTGACAACGGATGCTGTAAGTCCAAGGATCCTCGCCCTCTCATCTAATTGTAAGCTTCTATAAACTTTCATAACACCGACGTAGGGATCATCCCCTGTTGCTCGATGACATTCATCAAAAACGATGATGTTGATTCTCTTCAAAGAGAGAAAGCCATGGTTGAGGACCGATACAAAAATGGCGGGTGTCATCACTAATACTCCGTACTGGCAGAATTCTCGATGCCACACATCCTCTGACCAGAGGTCCGTCTGCAAAATAACAATCATTTTTCGTGTTAGTTTATTCGTTTTCAACTCGTAACAAGTGTTAAAAAAATACTAAGAGTGTCAAGGTGTTATGTATCCGATGATAATATGAAAGAGCAACAAGGAAGAGTTATACAAGCCGAAGGTAGTTCTGTTATCTAATTTATAGACCAATTTTTTTTCAGTGTGCGTGAACACGACCCTCGCGTAAAAGTGTGGTAACCCGGGATCATTTTAGAATAATAATAACATAATTCTACAACTGGAACCAAAAAAAATTATTCGCGAAACGATATTATAACTTCTTTACGGCAAGCTCGGCATACTATTTGAAGATGATCTTGCAATATACAGAATAAAATTCCAAAGCTGCTGATGATTTTGTCAGGCCAAAAGCGATCCCTATGCTAGAATGTGGTCTCTCAATGTGGGACTTGTAATTATAAGTCCCCACTTATAATTACAACATTATTTGTAACGATATTGATGAAGGTGAATTGCAGCCAGTTGTTTAAAACACATGATTAATTAAAAATGAAGCAGTAAATAACTATAAGAGTTATTTCCTGCTTCATTTTTAATTATTCTTTATTTGTAATCTTCTTTATTATAATTATGTATAATAAACAACATGCTGCTTTTTATCAAGTGGGAACACCCACCTGCATAGCTCCTACATACGGTTTAATGGGCACACTCA
>JAQFXQ010000288.1:0-10002 GCA_034693645.1 Pergamasus crassipes | reverse complement strand
TATGTGCGTTTTAAATAATTTATTCGATCCTCTGATGCTGTATTAGAATCAGCGTAATTTTCACAAAACGCTGACCGACCAGAAAATATGGAATGCTGGCAAAGCTTTCAAACCAATCAAGGATATTTAATCGATAGATAGGGCGAATCAATCACTCGATTGTATCAGTGCTTGCACACCTCAATCACATGCTCCAATGTCTGCTGCATAAATAATATACACTTTTATGTACACGAAAAGAAAGACTCATCCCTGGCTTAGGGGAGCAGGTGGATCCTGTTGAGACGAAACAGCTTGATTTGCAGTGGACCAAGACATTAGAAGGTAGCTGAGTTGATAATGAACAGTCTATCCTCCTCTTTCTTAATCCATTGAAACAATCTATTCATGGCCTTACACGCTCCTTCTTTACTCACAAGCGGTTCAAAGGTCGCATAGAGTTCATAACCGATCATATGCCATCCCAACATTGTCTCCCTCTCACCAGAAACGTAGAGGATTTTGAGAGGACGCGCAGGGTTGAACATTCGGTAGTGCAGCGTGTGGTAGAGACCGATCAGACGACGTCGATCCTCCTCGGCTTCATAAGGTGCCTCAAACCTCGGGGAACTCAACTGCGCCGATGACTTCGCTTTATAGATGAAATGACGCAGATCAAAGATACCAGTTTCGCGAACGCTGTATCCTCCAGGTCCAACGCTATCTGCAATAACCTTCGTCAGCTCCTCGTTCTGGAGTTTGTCAGCTATCGCCTCCCGGCACTCCTTCAGGGGAAAGAAGGCATCCCGATCAGTGCTGATGAGGAGTAAACAAGATGTGTTCTCTTCATCAAGATAGGATACATGTGCGTGTAGATATCCTAACGAGTTAAATCGCGGAAGACAAACTGGCATCCAGAGTTCAGCGATTTTTATCGTTTCAGAGCTCTGCACGAGATTAAAGATGAGATGGACATCGACGGGATGAAGCTGGCATTTACGCATGCGGGCCATTGTTATCAGTTGGTTATCTGATGATACAAGTAGAGCGAACACGAGATTAGCGATTTTTGAGCAGGATTGAACGATCGTCTGGGTAATCAACTGACGTGCTGCTGCTGCGATAGGAAGACACCGGACGGCGCCCAAAATGAAGCTGGCGTCGACGTCCATTCTATCGCATAAAGTATCAAACTGGCGATCAGTCCCGCCCATCTGCCGTCTAAGATCATAGTTACTTCTCTGCTTGAACATTGTTGCCAATCTGGATTGTGTGATGAGAAATTCGATTTGATGGTACATATACAACAGCTGTGTTTGGAGTTGACTGAATGAGATGTAGGGATCACGGGAAACGCCAACGAGAATAATTGGAAGACGAAGTAGGTAGACAAACTTATACTCCCCCGCGCGGATGAAGCGGATTTGATCTTGTTTGCGATCCTCAATAATTGAAGCTAGAGCTTGCATCAGTCCCATGATTGTAACTAATTGATGATCCTCACCGTGACGAGAATAAATTGGTTTTCCAGCATCCGAAAGTATAAAAATGTGCTTTCTAGCCGTACTGAAATCTAACGGTCCGTGATTGCTGTCTGGACTCTCCAAAGCGACCGTCTGTTCCCCAGACGATTCCTTCGATGATATATCCTCGCAGACCTGTAGATATTATGAGAATAATCTATTAGTTGTAAGTAATAAGAGATATGACAAGGTTATTTCTTGATATTCATTGGAATGGATGACATGTTCAAAACAAGGTTTGGCTCAGGTTTACAAAATATATTATCACTTTGAGTTCCTATGATGAGCGTGAAGCATGGTCTGTGTAGGAAAACTGATAGTATTGTAATTCTCTTATATGGATCCAAGGCGTGTGTCATCATAGCCACAATGTCAAATATTGTCAGGCCTTGACCAATTGATTTGAGCCGTGGGTTTATTGCTGGCATTTGAGTTCTCTCTTGTCTTTTTCTGTTATTTGTATTTTTTGTTACTTTCGGTAGGCAGAGTCTGTAATTAGTCTGTAGCTGCGGTCTAACTTCACTATTGAACTTGTGGCCAACCGGCCTTTTTATGTAAACAAAGCGTACGTATAAATAAAATATATTCACATTCGTATACCTGTAAAACTTCTTCCCAATCTGTAAATTAAAGTCATCCTTTCAAAAAAATATTAATAAATGCGTTCTGTATTGATTCAACTGATGCTAAAAATTAAAACGGCGGTGCTGGCTTCATTATAGACTATTCCATCACACCCATTAGTAATATTATTCATAAGTTTGATTTAAGTTTCAATCGGACGTCACCTGTTCTATGACGATTTCAGCGGCTGGTTGTTGGGCTTCATCATTGGCTCGACAAACATCATCCCCTACAGGGGTTCCTATATTGAATAATGCTTCCTGTTCTGATGCTGCAACAATCATGGATTCTTTACATGCTCCGGGCTCAAAACCCTGTTCTTTATCTTTTGGTCCGACCTCTTCAAATCCAATTCCATCAACCTCATCTTCCCCAGCTCCAAATTCCATATTTATCTCGATTATTTCACCACACCCTGCACCACAAACACCACAAGTTTCTCGCACAAAGTTCTGATATTAACTTTTAACTGAAGTTGGTTATCGCCGAAACGTAAAAGATCCAATTATGTAATTTTACCCTTCGATCTAAACAACTTTTCTGAAACACCTTTCTTCCTTTTGCCAAACCCACTGTCTTGTCTTGTCTTGCCTCCTGGTTTTGATTCCACAGTAACAATAAACCGTGGTGGTTTTCGAACAGTAGAGAACAGGGAATTGCATAGAAACAGGTCGCCAACTATAGCCTTGCGAGACCACTGGTTTGCCCAGCAATCATCAGAAAAAAAGTATGAGTATAATATATCAATAGCTCATAATTCACAAGAAAGACCTTGATGATTTTATGTAATTTGTTTTCAGAAGTTTGCCTTAGTTCCGATTTGGTTGTTAAATTTTGTTGGAGATTTCGAAGTAAGTTTTGGCTTCCATTGCGCACGGATAGAAGTTTGTGCACGCGGTTAAGTTTGTAGTAAACAGATGTGTTAATATCAAGAATTATTTTGTGATTTCACCAGTGAAAATCATTGAGAATCCTCAACTGCCTCTCGTAGCACTGATTTGCGTTGTTGTTTTGCAATCCTGGTTATTTGTAAAGAAATTGTTTGCGGATAACCCATCTGATTTTGTGAGTGGTATCTTGGCATTGCGCTGGTAGCATCCCGGAATAAAGTTGAAACAAATAAGACGTGAGTTTATAATAAATTTGTTGTTCTGCTTTATCTCCAATTAACAGTTTAAATATCGATGTAGCAGGTGCTCGTTTTCTGACTTAGCCAGACGTCTCTGTTTGCTCCCTTGCAACTCTCTCCTCAAGTGTGATTTTGGCCCAATTCCACTGGTGTCAATTGCCCTTTTTGTTATTCTATTTATAGCAAAAAAATCTTTTAACATTAAGTATATATGCATATACAAATAAAATATATATGAATATATATATTTCACTTGCTATATAACTTGATAGTAATTGGCAAAAGTAAATAGTTATAATTATCCCTCCTAATGAAATAATAATTGACGCAGGGGAAGTGGGCTGCAGTCCTATATTTTTTATTAGTATCCCTCAGTAATTGTCTGTAAGTACAGAATAGCTAAAATTATAATGATGCTCAAAGAACATCTTCTTACTTGTACTCATGTCTAGATAAAAATATTATCTCCATTTTATACAAGATAAAATGCATAGCGCAAAAAGTCGCAGAAGAAATACCGGAGGGTATTTCAAATAGCACAATAAAGTTGCTATTGATGCTGCCTTTGTCTTATCTGATTTGATTCTTTCGTGCATTCAATTAAATAATCCCAATTTACCTCAGAGCTGTACAGTAAATTATAATAAGGTTAAGGCTCTTCTCGTCTGAGTGCTAGTTGAAGTCGTAAATTGAAGTTACAGGAATTATCAATACTTTTATATTTAGTAAACTTTGGGAGTTTACAGACTTTTCGACGAGCGCGTTCAATATTTGCTCGTAGAAAAGTTGATTCAAATCCAGAGAAATCACATTTTGCCAAACCACTTACCAGGCTCCATGTACTATTTGGACCCGCTCGACAGTGAACACGAGTTATCTCTGTTTTTGTCCTGCAAAAGTTGCCGAAACTGACAATTGAAAAGCTGGATTGATCAGTTTGGTTCACAACTTATTGTCGTTCGCGGAACAATTCCTCTCTTCTATAGTTTACCTAACATTATCGAAATTATTACCAGAACTGTGCTTGCGAATGTCAGAAACGCCTAAATTACTTTTTTGTTACTGGCACCCACTGTGTCGCGGGACTAGCCGTCCATCCCAGCATTTTGGCCCGTACGGACCCAGTAGGATGGCCGGTAACTTTTTCACATTCACCTGGCGACTGCCACGACAAGTTGCCCAAAAGCACTCAATTTCATAATTCGACACTAGAGCAATTTGTCTTAACTGCCGTTAATGCTAAGCTTTTAAAATTATGCTGGTAGGAAACTAATTTATGCGTCTATCTTGTTACATCATATTGTTAGCTTCTTATTTACTGACCCATATATAAGACAGTTCGGAGCTCTCCAGTTTTGCCGTAGACTGTGGATGAACCACTATAGAATACATTTCAACCATAAACCAACTTACTATATCCGTTTGACTTGACAAGGGAAAACTACCTACACTTGAGAAATCCATTAATAGAGACACATGAGGTCATACAGGCTCTATACAGCTGTTGTTGAACATTAATGAAAAGAAAATGCACAACATAAATATTGGAATATAATAAGAAAATACAAAGCGTTTGATATATAAGTTACATACATTATCACTTGTTTGATCCTCCTATTGGAGGTAGTATATACCTTTATATATTTAATAGTTGTATCTATTTTGTTCATATGGGAATGAAATAAAGGAGAAGAAGACGAAGCTTGAACTTTGCCAGTGTATGTGTAGTATCATAGATATCAAATAAATATATCTGAAATCTCATCTTTATTTTGATAAACCATACTCCAGTATATGAGGGACGTAATTTCTGTCAGAAAACATAATTTATTACAACTATATGTCAATTCTCTCTTTTCCAGATTCACAATGCTCCCCCTCGAGCAGTTGTCCCAGATCGAAAGGGGCTTCTGTCGTAAAGTCATACTTGAAAACAGCTGTAGACTGGATGAGAGGGGCCTACTGGAAGCAAGGGAGCTTGACGTTGAGTTCCTGCGTGACTTTGGCTCCGTTATGGTAACCTTAGGTTCGTTCTAGTGTTGTCAAACTTTTGCAAAAATCCATTTGCTTTGTTTTCGCCATACAAATATGACAGTTTGCCGAGAGTAGTTTGTATCCAGAAGATCTGGGCTCACTTCAATGTCGTCCTTCTGGACATACATTTCTAGTCGTTCCGAATGTCACAAGAGTACTATGATATATCGTGTCGGGAAGCGTTGCTTCCATCGAAGAATTATTCAGCCGGTTCAAACTTCCGAAGATATGTGCGCTAAAGCAGTTCCGACAAGGATTCTCAGAGAAAGTGAGAGAGGTGGCTCCAGGTTTCCACACATCACTGCGAATGAGGAACAAATCATGAAAAGACGCTCTGTGCAAACCGAAATTCGACGGGGCCCGGATTCGAATGTCGAAATTTTGATTAATCTCCGCCTACCTGTAGATAACAGTCGGCACATCTTCACCCGATATTCTGTGCACGGTTTTCACATACACGTTTGTACAGATCAACCATTTCATGAGCAAAATGTCCTGAGCTGCCACTGCAAATTTTGTGGGGACCCTTGTCCACCTTGTCATCATGACTCATGCTCCAAGTCTCCGTCGTTAAATTCGCTGAATTTGAGATAGTCTATTCATTTGTGACTCCACGATAATTACCAACATTATTCATTCTCTTTTACTGCCATTTATTTGTTTATGTTGTACCTAATCAGGCTTGATCAATAAATATATAAGCAGCTAGTTCCAGAAAAACTAAAGTGGATAAATAATGAAGTGAAACTTTTTTCCAGGGGATACAAAGGTATTGGGCCAGTGCTCTTGTCATTTGTCTGAACCCAAATCCACTCGTCCCAATGAAGGTCGCCTAAACATCAGCTTTGACGTATCTCCCATGGCGGCACCTCTTCATGAGGCTTCCCGTCTCATTGACTTTCGTGTATCCATTGGGCGCATGCTCGACAGAGTCATACGAGATTCAGAGTGTATCAACCTTGAGAACCTCTGTATAGTTTCCGGTGAACGTGCCTGGCAGATCCGCGTAGATGTTGTGCTTCTCAATTTGGGCGGAAATGTCGTTGAGTGCGCCAGCATCGCTACGGTCGCCGCGTTGGCTCACTTCCGGCGTCCAGACGTCACCATTGTCGGTAAAGAAGTGAGTATAGAGCAACTCCTCCAGACTGTTCAGTTCTGACAGTTAATATCCGTAGGTGTCCTCGTTTGTTGGTAGTCCCGTCATGGATGTTTCACTGTCTCATTTATTCCTTGCACTTGCTTGTAATATGAATGCACTCTGCTATCATTATTGTTATTTCCCGAAACTTAAACCAAAAATAAACTGATGAATCGCCGGTGATGGTAAAGTGTTTGTATAAATGAAACTTTGTTTTTCGTTATGAATCTATCTCTTCAGATGACGATGCACCCAATTCGTGAGCGGTGTCCAGTACCACTACATATATACCACTATCCATACTGCATATCATTTGCATTCTTTGAAGGAGATTCGACGGAGGGTGCGACTGATAAGGCGGATGGAGATTCTAAAGAAGATGTGGTCAATAATATGGAAATGAAGATTGTCATTGATCCTTCAGAGATGGAAGAGAAATGCGCTGATGGTAAAGGGGGGATGTTAATTGTTATTTTTTTCCTTTGAAAGATTCTGCATATGCCTAAGCCCCGCTTAAAACTCTCACCTTTAATTGAAATGGCTATCATAATAAATGCAACAATAGCAGTAATACATGTCTCAGCTCGAATGATGACTAGTAATCTATGATGGCCATTTTATCATTCTAAATATTTCACTCGTGTACCGGGCATCGGTGGAGAACATAATCCTCGTAGTCCACAGTGTTTTAACCGTTCAAATATTTCTCAACCACCTACTTATTTTATTTGCATAAACATTGCAGGTGTTCTCATCGTGGGTGTGAATAGCCATAATGAAGTATGTGCCCTTCATCAAAGGGGATGTATGCTTATGGCCCATCAGGTTGAACTATGTATCCGACACGCCTGTGTGCGCGCAAAGACAATCACGGACAAGATCAAGGGTATCCTGGAGAAGTGATTCACTCATCTTGTGTCATGGACAAACAAAAACAACTTTATTGTAAATACAACACACTCACGTATTCAATAAAATATGATTGAGTTCTTTTGAGATTATCCTGTTGTGCTTCACCTTTCCTCTGCTTCAACCATCAGCCGGGCGTTTTTACAGCGCATGCTGGCGTTCGAGATTATCCCCTTCATCAATCGCCGCCCTGTGCGTGGTTTGCCGTAGTTCATTTGCCACTTTGGTGACGACGTAGAAGTACTCATTGCAGCGTCGAAGGTAGCTGAAGAATTCGCTCAGACAAAGATCCCTTAATGGGTAGATTTCCATTACGGTGTGATCCGCCTCACATTTTGCCAGCTCTTTAATGACATCATCGACTGTGTCTACAATCTCCTGTAGAATATTCGTATCACTGTGCTCAAAAACAAAACATATATTGTCCTCTGATTTTTCCTCATCGTATCGCATACTCGTGAACGTCTGAGCGAGCATAAAGAGGAAGCCTGCGGTGAAACGGGAGAGCGACTCGAAGAAATAGAGGGTGATATCAAGACGATACGGCGCGTACTCGGATGCCGAACATATCGAACTCAGTAAAGACTTAAACATCGTGAGGAAAGAGAGGCGAAGTGAATTTGTTGTGAAGTCAGCGCTTAGTTGTAGGGTCATTAGCTTATTTTCCTTGTCAACGAAATGCTCAACAACTGTAGGTAGGGGAGCCCTGGTTGTAGCGTTGAATGATCTCCTTAGGTGGTACAAGTCCAATAACGGCTGTTCAATGAACTTGGACACTGTGACAGTTCCATAACAACTGCCCGACGAGAATTGTGTGTTGATCTTGACTCTATGTGGAGAATGACGATATGTTCTTTTGTCAAGATCAAAGGGTTTGTCGATGTTGGGATAAAGCTCACGTAGTCGCGAGTAAATCTCTTTGGAATGACTAACTTGCCAGTTCGGATCCAATGCACGCTGTTCATACGCCACAACATTCCAAGCACGTCCAGCCGATAACGCTGATTTATTTAGTTCTTTACAAGCCAGCTTACGGTTTCTAGCAAGGCTATCATCGAATTTTGTAACATTCATCATACGCAGAAAATGTTCTTCGACAGCTCTCTTGTAATCTTTTAGATCTCTTTCATAGTTTCGTTTGTATTCGTTCAGCCCAAAACTCTTGATTTGGAACAGGAATAAATGTCTGTTAATGGCGTCCATCTGCCACCTGCAAAAGTTCTGGCTGAAGGTGAGGACGTGTTGTTCGAATTCTGGGGTTATATCTGTCTTGAAGGAGTCAACCCAGATACCATGGCAGTCCAGGACTCTATCAATAACCCCAACATAGTCTAGGGATGAACTCTTCTTATATCCAATACATACCACGTAGACCTCAGAATTACCACCTCGACTGCAGGACGGCTTCTTAATGATGACTCGGTCGAAACATCTCCAAATTATGAAAAGAAGTTCTCTCGTGTTTTGCTCAAAGAAGGTGAACATCTTTATTACGAAGGATCCACCATCCCTAAGAAGATGGAGAGCACATCGCACCTCTGCGGTGTGTAGAGGTAATACTTTTGGTTCCTGATTGGCAGGGTCATCCTGACAATCAACGCTGCCATCCGCAGTAACAAGGTCGAACTTCCCCTGCAATTCATCATCAATGTCGAAACTGAAGATATTTCCTGTTCCATTCTTGCCGAACATCCAATTGTCTAATGTTTCAAAGATGAGTTTATCATCAACAAATGTCATATTTGTCGTATTCCCCTCGTAGTATGGGTTTAGTGTGGATGCTTTCCACACCCAATCCTCCGTTGTCCTGAATCTGAGTAGAAGATAATGTTCAAGAGCTACAATGAATGCTCCTGGTGCTTCACAGAGATGGAATGAGGAGACAACTTGACTTGGGATGAGTTTGTCACCATATACCGTGACAATCTCGAAGAATTTGAGGAACGCTTGTGTGAATAGTGAGGGCTGCTTCAATTCTTTTCGAACTCTCCATCGGACACTTTCGGCGAGATTGCACTCGGCTGTGTGGTTCCTCCATAGCACGGGGTCCTTATCATTCAGTTGAGACTTCTTCTGATTTAAATTCGTCTTCAGTTGAAGGAATTTGTCCCTGTGTAATTTACACTCTTCTAGAATTCTTACAGAGTCTGTGCTTCTCTCCGGTAATTCATTTCGAGCTGGCAGATCATATTCCCGTTGAAAAAGCAGGAGAGGATCGGGCGGACTGTAGAAATCATCATCCATGGCTTGATCTGCAATCACAGAGAGACAAGATTATACTTATAGAAAACAGAAATAACTGACAGTCGATCTATGAAGTCGGTAAGCTGAAGATTACACAAATTACATCGAGCAATAACTGAGCTTTATCAGCTACAACTTTGTCTTCCCGGTTTGCACAGTCCATCACCTGTTACCGTTAAACAGTCCAGAATTCCTCTTAATAATTGATCAAAACTTTAAAAAAATATATAGTTGAGAATAAACTTTCGAAAACACCGAAGCAGTATCCATTCTTTTCTTCACGGAGCTATTTCTAACAAAGTAATACAACAGTTCTGTGATTAATAATGATATTCATGTATTACTCTCGAGAGTACCAACGACCACCTGTGTCACTCGCAGTTCATCCACCCCCGCAAATGTCAATTAAATAGAAACTCAAC
>JAQFXQ010000287.1:0-10003 GCA_034693645.1 Pergamasus crassipes | reverse complement strand
TCGTTGCAAATATTTGGGAGAATATTCTACCGTTCGTTTCTCCTCAGACACCGACAATCCCTATTGAGACTTTCTAACGTGTAAATAATTTAGTAACTTGATAAACTCTGGGTAGAGACTTAAAGCGAAGCAGGTTCATTCGACCAAGTTAAATTGTATCGTCGCGTTCAGGTTGGCCAAATGGAGGTACTTGGCGGTAGTTCGAAAGATTTGGTGTTATCGAAGATCTTGTTTGGAATTTCCTTAAGAATAGACGTACATTAAATTCGTTTGAAACGTGTGAGGGTCGACGTGAATTATGCACAGGACTACGGGACTCAATGTGGGTTAACATTGTAGAGAATCGTAATAAGAAAAGGCAAGCATATTTGTTCAGGAAGAGAGGGATATCAAAATGATCGTAAATCTGTGTAGAAAGTAGACAACGGATGTGTTTTCAAGCGATGATGAACTCTTCTCTGTGAAAACCAGTGTTAAAACGAGTAAATAATCGATGAGAGGGCGTTCGATTACTTCCATCAACTTCAAAATACAAAGGTAACTAAAATATAGGTACATCTTTCTTCCATTAAAATTCTACGGAGAAACGAAATGCGACGCGGAATCAGATATATTGGCAGACCATCCTTGGCCATTACTCTATAAGTACAGTATGCATCCAATGGCTGTCCAGTTCAAATAAGATGACAAGGGCCGTTTATGAAAGTGAAGTAAAGCATTGAACCATCGTCTGTGTAGCTTAGTGACTAACAAAGTATGAGCCGAGATACTTCAGTATAGGCTATTAAGTTATTACTTTTAAGTAAGTATACGCCGGAACCTTAAGGAGAAAAACAAAAACGATTTATCCAAGTAATTTAATTTGAAGCTTCTAGTTCTTGATCAAAAGTATGTTGAAAAAGACTTACTCTGTTGAAGGTACGTGTACTTTTTACATATGAAAGTTTAAAGTGGGAAGGGATAAACGAGTACAAATTTTGTGCCTTTTAAAGAACTGTTGCAAGATACTTCTTAACTAACAGCTACTTTATTATAAGATAATGTACAAATACTTACTCGTAAAAAAGTTGCCTTGTCTCTTGTTATTTCAGAACTTTCACGTCAAGGTTTTGATAGGAACCATTAGAAAGCGGCGGAGCATGCTTCGAAAATAATAACAAACCGTCCTAGCAGAAAATTAAAGCCTATATTTTGGCGCCGAAAGTAAATTTCGAAGAAGTTTTAGAGCTAATCGCGGTTGGTCCTTGACCGTGAACGCTTGCTTTAAAATATGTAAGTTTATTAGTTGAAGCTACACGGAAGCGACGGTTTACGAGTGGAATGTTATTTTCTAGAAAAGTGTGTGCACTTTCTGTCGTGAAGAAACAATTTTGTGGACAGTTACCAACTGCGAGTCTTCTCTGTGTGAAAGCTAAGTGCAAGCTGACTAACTGGTGCAGAAAACGATGGGAAGAGAAGTGGTCGGTGAATTCGTTTATCTCAACCTCAACCCCATTCATAAGCGTAAGTTACTTATCCTTTGAAATCCGGGCTGACAACGTACAGGAGAAGACTTGTTGGTTCGATTGATGCCGTCTGGTGGCACATGAAATGCTCTGCGAAAAGTTCGCAAGCGGCTCACAGAATATAAACTCAATCACGTCCTTTGCTAACAAGACCATTGTCAAGAAACATTGAAAAATGTACGTGGTTTTGTAGTTTAAAAAAATACGTATTTATGTCTTCCTGGTTGTCTCTACTACTACTAGTTACTAGCCACCTCATTCGACACTTTAGTTGTCAGACATCTTTCCGTTTCGAAAAATTGTAATCATTCATTTACTCTTATCTTGAAATATTGAACGTGTAAAAATGTCACGTGTCGGCGTTAATATCATTCGTCAAATTATTCGTATTGAATTATGACAATACAATGAACACTCCTGCATATTAAAACTTGGAAAAATTGGACCTTTATTCGTGCGAAAGCGTAGTATCGTCTTCATATATTGATATAAATTCTGACACTTTTTGGGTATACTTGGGGTTCGGCGACACAGCCTCGTTGGTACCGGTGCCGAAAGTACCGGGTTTCGCGGTGTTACCGGTACCAAAAGTGCCAAGCATCTGGTACCGGTACTAAAGTACCGAAAATACTGGAACCGGTACTAGTACCGTCAAACCCTAGGTATACTGTATTTGTTACATTTTTAATGTGGGAACGTAATGACGCGTTAACCAACCTGCTTAACGAGCGAGCGCTTATAATGTGGTCCTCTGTTAATAAAATCTCAATAAAGAGCCTACGTGCATCCTCTTCACCTACCTCATGAGATGCGCCATACCCACTTGCACATCTTCAATTAATCTTGGGCGGAAGATACTGAGTATTTTGTGGATAAGTAACAGTATTATTTATTTATAGGTGGTAAGGCATTTCTTAAAGTGCAAGTATCAGAGGATTCCATCACTTTAAACGTAGCTTGGACTTTCGGGTTTCATCAGTCTGACCTCGAATACCTCCGACTCCAGCAGGACTGAGGTACCCTGGAATCCACAGAGTTTGAAAGCATTTCCCAATAGTATGTTCGCTCGAACTAATTCGAGGTTAGAATTTCGTTGCAATTTAATGATTGGATTGAAACCAACTCCACAATTTTCCACCACAGAGTACTCCCCGCCCACGCGTTGCAATACTGGACTTGAAAAACTATTTTCGGAACTGGCATCGCCAGACTAAGACGTAGTTGAGTTTCATAGATGTATTACACGTCGTATGATACATTTGTTGATGGAGATTGTAGTGGTGGAGAAACGATGGAACATTACTACTGATTTATGATTGAGAATCTTCAATTGCGAAATGTATTGCGCCCCTGTATGTACATCGATAGGATTGGATGCGATATTAGCCCAAACAAAGATACCCTGGCAACAAGTTCTCTTACCAAGAATATTTGAGATCATCGCAGAAACCGAGACCACTGTCATAGAAAACGGTTTGCATTGCTCTGGCGTTTACGGAGAATTCTACTCCATTTCAACTGGTTTCCTCCATGCCTTGGAGTCGGCGGTGGTTGCCAAGTATTCTCTCCACAGGGACTCCACTGGCCGGAGACGATACGACTGGAGCTTTGCCTTCTGCGGCGGCTACTTGGAAGTTTGCTGTAACGGATTTCCGTGGATTGCGGTTGGAGACGTAACATTTTCATTTATCTTCGAAGGATTCCAAACGACCGAAGTTGTGCGCATCTCATGCGGCCATACCCTCCTGCGTTCCACAGGACTGCTGTGGAGTTGGGTAGTTCCTGCAGCGAGGACTACCACGTACTTTGTTGAAAATTTATGGTTATGCGAGTTTAATATTATGCAAAACAGGTGAGCCATACGGAATAATATACCCTGGTCATAGAATGCATGAAATGCTCTTTGCGTCAACCTTGCTGTTTATGGTGAGACTCGGAGAAGCTAATTTTGTGAGGGCTATAATTATTTTCGCTAATGTTATTCATAATTCACACAAAATTTGGGCTTGGTGTTGATAGGGGTTCAGGTCGTTGCTCTGTGGACAGATCAGAGAAGGTCTGAGAAAGGCCGTTGGCTACAAATGGCTACTGCTAAGGTTATAAATAATGGACGACAGATGTTCCTGAGTGTAGCTGTTGATCATTTACGATATTATTACCAATCTGGTCATATATTTGTGTTGCTACTGAGCAACATTTTTCCATTTACCATCTGTTTGGTATTCCCTTAGAACTTCCGCGTCACCGTGGATTTCTCCAATGGCTCTGTCTCTACTTCGAAATCCGGCCTGGCCGACTCCTGGAAATTTCCAAGGTAATGCATGGAAATCTAGAAATATGTATCGTCAAAGGCAAATGCCCTAGAGATGGCTGTTCCGTCTGAAAACTACGTGTTTAGAGGGATAGAGGTTTATGGTAAGGGTTACGGAATGGCTCAAATCTCTTCTGAGTTGAAATGGAAGAAGACTTATCGAAGGTCTACCTCCTTCATGGCAAACGTTGATATGAAACCGTATCAAGACAGAGGTTGCTCTCTGAGTAGAGATCTACGGAAAATCCAAGAGTTCGAATGTTACAACCGACAATGCGAGTGGCAATGTATTTTCTAAATAAAAGTATGCTTCAACATCAATACAAAGCAAAGAAGAGAAGGACAAGAAGAAGACACAAGACCAACAATCACAATGTTGAAAAGTAGCACAGCTTTTCAAGGACATTGACGCACGTGGAGCATTACGCATATGGCGTTGTCTTGCAGGATAGTTCCGCACCCCCTCCCCACTCCCCCTCCCAGCTCCTCACCCCCATTCCGTTGATTCTGGAGATTTCGGTACGTGGTACGGCAAGGCGGTGATGCGTTACATCTTGACAAACTGCGTTGCTTCCTCATTTGAAAATAGAGGAAAAAGGACAGCACAGGGAGAAGTGGCACGATGGTATGTCTTGATCGACGAGCATAAAGCTTTATCTTCGGTGTGTTTGTAAAGTCTTCGTTCTCTTCCTTCTAGTAATCGATCGCCTCCTCCTTTGCTATATAGCAACGTGGCAGGCAACCCCAACGCAAGGAAGAATGTCAATCCTCCTGTTGTGTGTCCTTCGATGCAAGCATGAAACATGACAGTGGCCACAGAGTTACATTGATGTGACATTTAAGGAAAGTCACTCTCAATAAGTTGAGTCCTTGGCCAGGTTGTTTCAGGATGAAGAGTGAGGGTGGAAGGCAGTTTAGATGATCTTGTATATAAAGGTTTAAGTTCCTGAGGACGTTGAACTCAATCAATTTCGTGCGCAATACATCTGAAGAATGCAGGCTGCAAATGGAATCAAACGATTTATAAATATATTGGCGTTGAGAGACAAATTGTAACATGATTCCAGATTTGGTAGGGCAGTTTTTCCTGAAGAAAATGATTTGATTTGCTCTCTTATTTAGTTCTATTCAAGTTATTCTGTACTACTACTAGGTTCGAAATTACGAAACTAGTGTTAGTCGAGCCTCAACATTTATTCGTTGTAATAATATGAGTATATTATTCAATTATAGATTGAGTAGGAGGATGAAACAGATAATAATTTATAAAGTTATAGTAATTAACTCCACAGGTTGGTGGTACAGACCTCTTTGAGTAACCATTTACTATAATATAGAACTTCCCGACCTTGGCGAAGGCCTAAACTTATCTCGAATAGTATAAAGTTGTTTGAGATTGAGATTTCTTGTGACTTTACGTGGCAACAACCAATTATCAGTTACGCACGTAGCTGTATCGTGCAGAGCATTAAAGGCCACAGAAATTACAATTTTTTTAAGATTTATTGAGCATCCGTATGGACATTTACAATTGAAATATAGAAAATTGAAAATATGTAGATAATATAGTAAATATAAAGATTGCATTAATCAACACTCCGAGATTTCCTTCAAGCTGGTCTTCCCAGGACAGGTGAATTACCCGTTTTTAAGATTTCCTAAAGGATATCTTTATGAACTCATGCCAGTTAGAGGTCGTGACAGCTCTACTACTCTATCACCTTAGGTTATTATTCTGTAGTAGTATTAAGAAAATCAGGTATTCCTAGATTCCTGAATGACATATTATGATGTGATGGTATTGAAGCCAATCTGTCTTTCTTAATGACTCTGTCTGAGAGTGAGCTGAAATGACAAGATATTGAACTAGTCTTATCGGGAAAGCCACCTCTTTAATACCATCGTCTTGCATACTAATAGGTGGGGGTGTATTAAATTTGTTAAGCATTACTTAACAATTTCAGTTATCAATCCATCATTATTTAACATCCAATATACTCCCTTCCTCATCTTCAGTTGGAATCCTTCTACCACTCTCAGCAGTCCCGTTCCTTCGAAGGCACCCGGGATGCAAGGCTCCGGGCAAGGGCTAACTCTAGCACTTCTCCCTAATTACGTAAACAGTGTGTCTGCAACTAACTCCGAAACGTCACGACCACTGATCCATATTATAACCCTTATGTACGGCATGCACCCTGTGGAAAGCCTTAACAGCCTATGGCTATCCATATAATATGCTATTCTGAGGTGTGAATACGCAATTATCAACCGATCCCCCTAGCATTAGCGCTGCCCATGCCAGTCACTCATTTCGCCACTGAGACTTAAGGCCTCCCAATGGTGTCCAAATCTCTCATCCTGACCGAGAACCAGAGTGAGACAAGGAATTGAACGAACTCGTTCCAACCTTACTCTCGTACTGTAGCGGAGGAGGGCGGAGGGGTCGCCACTTGCCTCATTCAACTCATGCAGTTCCCTCAGAGTTGATCCTCAAATTGCCCAATGATCCGATCCCGACGCCTTTCTCCCGCCATGACTGAAACGGCTAATTAAGTTTTCAGCAACTCTCAATCATTATCCGAGCCGGCCATTGCAAACCAGGGTGGTTGCCAATCCACGAACGAAGTCAGGATATATCTCAATTGGTAAACGAATGCCTTAAGTGAAATCGGGAGCCATCAGGATTAAGGGTTACCCCCTTTTGCCAGCGGTGCGCACTTCAATGCCAGGAAATTGTTTTGATGTTAAGTTAACAACAAGCCCTACGGCGGGAGTGCTGGGCTTTGGGAGTTGCCAGCCGTTTAACTCCTTGTTCGGAATACTCCCTTATTGTCGTCCGCTTGGTGGTTCTTCATAAGGGTCAAAGATGCCTCAATCAGTGTCATCAACACTGGTATCCATATTTTGTCTTCAGTCACCACAACCAAGAAGCTTGACATCGTCCAAGGTTTTCAACCCGTTCCACCCCACTCCCGCTGCATGAAGCTACTTCAGACCAGACTACACGATCTTACAAAGAGTTAATGGTTACCCCGGATGGAGAAGATGACTTTGCGCGCGGCTAATCTCTAACTTGCTGACTCCATGCATAGCCACAGGGCCACTCGTTCCTATTGGTGCGATGTTCCCACTTTAGTTCCATTCGAAAGTGCGCGCATATTCAAAACGCTGGTTGAGCCAGAGTAATGGCGCCAGTCAATGTGTCCCTGGCGACCCAGAACATCCAAATTCATCTGTAGCTTCGTTTTCGCTCGTAAGTTCCTCCCTCTCCTTGGCAAATTTCATGTTTCTCCTCTCTCTCTCTTGGACTTCTCGTTTTCATTTGACCCCAGTTTGAGTCTAGAGCATCTTTGGCCAACGATATAGGGTGCGGTACGATGCGGTGTGCGGATATTGTCCTTTATTTCAGCAACAGAGAAACGAGACTTGTATTGCAGTGCTACAAGCTCCTACGGGTAGACGACGTTCTACAATCTCGTGGAATCGGAAATATTCCCATTGCGTGCTATATTCATGAATACATATATTTCTCCTACAATCTATGCACCTCTATTGCTTGGGGTGGTGCTGGGGTAGTTGTATATTAGGGGGGTTATGGCACGTGATCGAGATACCGCAGACCGTGGCTCCTTGTCTTTGGTGCCTTTAGCGTTCTTCCCTCTTCACTGGCGGGATTGGCGATCTGCTCGAATAAAAATGTGCCGTCTCGTTAGTGGCAACGGGTTGGCTCGTTATTTTCGCCATGAAATTGCCCGGTTTTTCTCCGTTTCAATGTAATATTCTTTGATCAAATATTGTCTCATTTTTGTGCCGTCGTGAACATATTACGGACGACGGTGAAGATCGAGACGATTCTATGGACTGACTCAACAATGAGCACAGAGGATTCTCAAATTCGATGACTCAATAATTCAAAGGGGAATTAGCTTGTTTCTTGCTGATTGAGTTTCAGGTAAAGTCTCCCTTCCCGGTGAGAATGACGAATATCTGATCAATCCTAAAAGTATGTATATACACGCAGGGTTAACGTAAGTCCGCGGACCATGAAGTCATTGCTACTTCCATCTCATCCTCTCCAGCGGTTTGAAACTCCGAAAGGGTTTTCTTGCTTTTCTTAGTCATGTGGACCCGATGAAGATGGGACGATCGGCTGTAAAAACTTGCATCGCTTCGAAACGACGGATCCCAGCTGTATCCATTGTAGGAAGGAGCTTGCAGACCGGCGCGGCGCAAGCAGGCAGGAACAAATTGCTTAATTTTTAAACATCTTTAAAAGCAATTCTTGTTTCTCACGCTCAGACAATCCAAGTATTTCTTTCTTCCAACGAACGAAGGTGGCTTGGGTTCCTGGAGAGCAGGAACATTATATATTCCCCCCGGGAACCAAAGGTATCTTCCGCTTTATCATCTGTTCCTTTGTATCCTGATCACTCCTTCCCATCCTTCTCCTCCTCCCCGACTGAGTGAGCGGGAGAGAGCACTCTCTATAAGGATGGTCATCGTCTTCACAATTTCCTTTTTGTGTACCTGAACCATGGTTGAAATTACAGCATATGATCCCTTCGAGACCACCACCTCTCACATCAGAGCCAACATCATCCCAACAGCCTTGGCACCGCACATGGACATGACTCGTTTTTATGGGTACACCAAACCGGCCAAGCTCCGCGCTTACCTGTCTCAATTTCAGAGCAGGAGAAGGAAAAGAAAGAGAGAAATGCAAACTCGGTCGAAAGTTATTCGTAGATTGTTCTTCAGCTCTCCCGATTACAATCAGTAGTAGGTACACACAGACCCTTATATGTCTAAGACATTCTGGAAGTTAGTGGATTCGAATCTGGATGTAGCCGCCGATGAGGGTGAGTCGGGATCGAGTAAACAGAGGTTACAAGCAATGAGGACTTAAAGAAACATTAATTTAAGTCTTACAGCTGCACTTACAGTTTTCGCTGAGGAATTACGCTGAAATGTATTATTTTTAACACTGGTGTGTAGTATACGTTAGAGTTGCCCAATTGTGTGTGAGTAATATGTGGAGAAGTTAGACACAAGTCAATTGAGTAGTGTCAATATTATTCAAGTAATTGCCTTTGCGGGGAGCAATATTTATTTACAAATTATAAACGCTATAACCAGGAAGGAGCCTGCAAAAAAATTAGAACTCACACTTACTCATTTGTAAATATGATAAAGTTATATCCCATGAACTACATACCATAAAGTATAACCCATGACAACATACATCTATAAACATCAAGTTGAGTCAACCGAAGTTAGTATTTCTATATCTTCTACTAACTATCTCTCCTAACTGTCAATTCTCAGCCAATGTAAACTCTACTATTAAGGTCAGTTCAATGACATCACGGTTTCAAACTGAATGGGACTGTAGTGACATTCGTAAGGTCTCACAATATCCAACTAAACTACAGCTCCCATACCATCATTGGCGGGAGCGTAATTCGCTTTTCCCTTCTACCTCGTTTTTTACGTGAATACATGCATCACCTCGTGCAATCACTGTCGTTCGTTCGTATAATAAGTCTGGAATAATCAAAGATCTTCCTCGACTCCTTCCGAGTTGATCCTCTGAGCAACGATACTCCTCCTGCTAGTCAAGAAGATTCCTCCGTTCCTCTTCTTTTTCTCTGACTTGGTCTTCTTCAGTCTTTGGAGAGAATGCGAATTTCCATTTTAATTAAACACGCTTTGTCTATGGTTATGCATATCGTTCGCAAAGATATTGCTTTAATAATGCTCTACTAACATGGGTAAGAGCCCCGACACATCCAAGTACACCCAGGGCACACTGATAGCTAGTCCTCTTCTTAAAGCAAAGTCTCGGTGTCGGAACCCCAAATCCAGAGACTGCTTGGGTTCGCCATATGGCAGTGTGTTATCATATGCTTATAAGATAAATTTTAACCCATGGCAGGTTAGACTAATCCTCGTTCAGTGCTTTTCAGAATACCGTCAGTTGTTCCTTTTCTTTTAGCATAAAATGAGCCAGGGTTACCGAACAGCTGTCTCTTACCAGCAGAATGGTAAATCTAGATTGCTGTGTGAAATTCGCTGCCTGGTTAAACTCGATCTAACAGTGATGTTCGAAGCTTTAATATAGGCCAGACTGGGATTACGGATGGGCTGATTGGATTTTTGATTATCTAGTACTAGCTTAACCAGGTAA
>JAQFXQ010000286.1:0-10006 GCA_034693645.1 Pergamasus crassipes | reverse complement strand
CTTCAGAAGGACTCTCCTGATGATTCAGCGACTCGAATTATCAATCAATGACGGCGAAGATGCGGATACTCGTATAATTTCTCTTTAAGACAAGAAATCCAACCATCTGCAGTACGATTCGATCCGTCTCTTGACTCTCGAAGTTGTTGAGGTGGTCCATTGGAGTCCATCGTTCAACTTCATTATCAGTTACGGATTAGAAATAATGTTGTCTCGCCCGGTGTTACTCATCAGTCTCAATCTTGTACGTTGCTTCGCATCTGACTTGTTCCATCATTTCTTTCGCGTTACGTAGCTCAATGATGGTTGCCAAACCTTGAAGCGAACTATTTTTCTTCTTTTGAGAAGGAAAAAATGCCAGAACAACATTACCAAATAATCGAGCTGTGGCAGGCGGCCGGGTTGCGTCGATCGAGCTTGGTGTCTCTCACTCCGCGTGGGGCGATTCAGCGTCGGTTGCGAACGAAGCTTTCCGCGAGAAGGAAGAGGGCATCAAAAGATAACACGAGGGCAGACTGAACAGTCGAGCCATTGGACGAAGATAGCAATTCATAAAGGGGAATCAACCGTTACTCGGTAGAAAACGTTGAGAAGATAAGGGAAATATACAAGACTGCAAAAGGAGTGAAGATAATGGCCTCAACTGAGACGTAAAAGGCAAGGCCGATCAGGATGCTAAAGCAAGAACAATCGAAGGACGTTCAAGTTACTGTGAGCAGCCAGCAGGCGGCAGACGTGGTGAAGCTGGACGAAACGGTTCCGGCGACTCCAATGCGAACCTTGCGGAAGAAGTGCAATGCTTCCGTGGAAACTGAGTTTCAGTTTAGTGGAGGAAGATTCAGACTTTGACGGGAAAACGGGTCTGGTTATAATGTGGCAAAGCGAGTATAGGAATGGTTGAGTTCTCTTCAAATTACACGAGATCCACACTTGCATAGACAGCAAAATCTAGTCTACTATTGGTACACAGGATCGTGAGATACCTACCGCCAACTCTTCTTCATGTTTGCTTAAATCTTCAAAACACTATGGTTAAGACGAGAAACTTGTCGATTCGACGTGGTGGAAACCTCAAAGCTCAACTTTGTTTTCCCGTAGTAGCATTGGGGTTCTCAGTCGGTTCAGACGAGAG
Organism: Pergamasus crassipes; assembly: GCA_034693645.1. Classification (NCBI taxonomy): domain Eukaryota; kingdom Metazoa; phylum Arthropoda; class Arachnida; order Mesostigmata; family Parasitidae; genus Pergamasus; species Pergamasus crassipes. Next base: position 8,874 of record JAQFXQ010000286.1, on the reverse strand, counting down.
ATTGCTACAAGACAAGCTAATGCTTGGGATGGAGTTCAATGGAACGCGACAAAAATTTATGGTTTTACCCAGAAACTTGCTACAACGTTGATTGTCATCGACATAGTCATTGAACAAGGGACATCGATAATCACAAAACCGTTTCCGGGAAATTTATGACGATTCTTGACCTTTCTACAGCCACAAGCACAACAATGCCTGGTGTTTATGTGCCATGACCGACCACCGTTCCAGCCTCATCATTACATACAACGCCACTGTAGTTTATTATATGTTTTCAAAAGCGACCACCGCAACGCCTTCATCGCTTCAGAGCCGGCCGGCTTGGGGTCTCGACCAGGGCGACAAGGGAAATGTAACATGAGGAGAAAGCGTCTGGCCCCGTTGTTATGATGCTGAAGAATGCACTACTCACTCAGCCCGCCACCAATATTTTCGCGAAGAATCTGTGCCACTCGCAGACTTATAATTACGCTAATGAAATTTACCGTCACGCTGATTCCACATGGTACCGACGGCGTTCGAAAGTGCTTATCTGGTCGTTATGCGTGCTGCCTGACGCCCCAATTTCCACGAGATGCGAGGTAAGACTTTCGGACAGGACGTAGTATAGCGAGGGTACCTCAACCGTGGGCTGGCGGTGAAACATAACAAGCTCTATGCACACGTAATTGCGTAACGTCCCCTTCGGGGTTCCTCAAGACGTTGCCGTCTACACGACAATTTTTTTGGCGGATTGCAGAAGCTTTGGCGTGAAGTGCCTTTAAGTTTCCCTGATCCCGCTATGATATCTGTTGTGGCTATACCACAGTCAGATCGGGAAAAGATTGTTTCGAAACTTTACAAGGGTCCGCCACCTGTCCCCGATTGGTTTACTGAGGAGACATTCGACAAAAAGGTATGGCGTTTGAATGATTTGATAGCAGTGAATATATGGGGATTGGAGAGAGAGAGAGATGCTGCATCGCTTCGCTGGTAAATTGTTGGCCGAGTTCATCAGGGATCCATCTGATCGATGGGAAACGCTGAGCGTGTACTTCACTCTGATAGAACAGCAGAGATATCCACAGACAATGACTAACAACTCGACCAACTTTTGTCAGCTATCTTTGAACCTTTCGCGGGGTTCTCGCGGGGGCTATCACTGAGTATCCCCAGTATGGTCGAAAGCGTTCATCTTGAATCACATTTATGGAACATAGAGCTTCGGTTGATGTCGACGTGTGTTATTCGATTTCACCAGCTGGGTGGCGCAGATAGGGGGAGTAGGCGAAGTGAACCTGTTTTGGAACAGAGACACTGACTTCATTAGTGCACTTGTCCCGCTTATTGGCCGGTTTATCGCCTATGCGTTTCCTGTATGAATTTTTCAACGCTTGCATTTAAAGCTGGCGTGCGGTGTGGTGTATGCATGATGAGGAAGCCCGGTCTCAGATTCATTAATGCCATTTACTAATTCAGCAGCTCTGCTGAACACATCTCCATGGAGGTATCCTCTTTGTTTGGGCCAGCTCGGCTCAACTATGTTCCTCACTCGCAGTTTTAATCACTTCAGCGTCCGACTGCTCCCCGCAGGGACAAGCTAAGCTCAGGTACTCAAATCAGATGGGGTTACCGTTCGCGCAATTGTGGGCTTTTGGCTAACAAGGGCGATACCCTCGCTGATAAACGTAAATGGCGTCTCTTTGAACGCAGTATACGTTCGACTGGTTCCACCGGTGTCATCGTTACGGCAAAATTTGCATCTTATTCAATTGCGTGCGGTTAAGTTCTTTAGTAACCCTGTTTCTTGCTGACACTAACGCAATTCGATCTTTATCAACGTTTTACGACAAAGACGGCAGGTGACGTGGTCGGCATGTTGACGTCTTCTCGACAAAAAGCCTCATTTCAAGGTACTTGTGAACTAAATTACCCTCTCAATGTACTCTACCCTTATGGACGTCTAGTGGCAAATTTGACTTTTCGACGCAGCACTGATGTGATTTCGTCTCCAACTCGTTTGCTGATGGTCCAACGACTTAGGCCATGATGAGCTCATTCGAAGAGTTCAGCATTCCCGGCGATCAGACATTCATACCTTAAGGCCATTTGTTAATTTTTTTATGCACTAAATGAGAAGGCACCTCAGATCTACCGAGTTGCTAGTTTTGTCGTTACGGTATATACTGAAGCCTGTTTTCCGTATCCCTGCATCTCTTGGTACTGAGACAATGTAACGTATATTTGAAAAGTGTCATACTTTTACCCACAAACGTTTACGTAACCAATTAATTCCAAGGTCCGTACATATAATACGAGTGTACAGCGAAGTAACAGGTAAAAAGAGAGATGCAATTAAATTAGGCTATGTTCATTAAGTGCGAAATAAGTTCTCTTGGACACCTTTACTGGTTCCGTATTTTTCGCCTTCACGAGACGGACCCTTATGCATAACCGCGCTAATCGGCACAGCCTTTGCACAGTTGTCGTTTTTGAGTCCATCAAATACATTTCTGTGAAGGCCTCATTTCAATCAAACTATTCAATTACCCAATTGCCTAATCAAAGATTTCGACTAAATTCGTTTACGAAAAATCGCTAATTGTTGTGACGATACAAGATCTGAGAAAGTACGATCTCATAGTGACATCTTGTGCGGGAAACAGCACTCAAACCGGAAACTCGCATCCTTTTCGTTCAAGCGCACCACCGAAACATTCCGGATTTTGCCACAGCTGGCTCCGAAATGTGATGACATTTAGGTCCAGATTTACTCGCCTTCTTTGAGCAAGACCATATTGTTACTCCGACAAAGGTTCAAGCTTAACGCGTTTAGAAATTTAGGAATTTTTAAGGGGAGACTGGTTTTGCCTAAAATTACTTCTGTTCTACGAGAGTATGATACACTAGTCATGTAGTCAGATTGAATGGTGCATACCCTCAAATACGCGGTTGGAACATCTTGCGAGCTCGGAATCGCATCCGGAGTTCTGTGTACATCTAACTTTGCAACAACAAAACTATATACAAATAGTATCCGAGACCACCTCTTAAATGACAAGGAAGATGAGGTGCAGTTGGCAGCGGTGCGCGTATCGGGCGTCACCGCCTGCCGCAACGGCACCGTTGCTACACCGCGGATTATGATGTGCGCCATATCCAATAAGGGAACAACACCAGTAATTGCTCGGTAATGATGGAATGCCTTTTGTCGGCATCACAGAACGAGAGACAAGCAGGACCGAGGATTAGAGTCTCATTAGGCTTCATGTTGGTAAAGCCCTGACTTCACCCTCATGGTGGAATACGAGAACATGTGCTGTTCCTCATAACCGACAGTGACAGCATTTGACCTCATCCATGACATCGAAGCCTCTCTATCCAACGGTGATGAAGAGATTGTCCGTGCCTGGCATTCAACGTCCTCGTCATCATTTCAAAGCTATTGATACCATTGAACATTTTCGCCGACGCGTCATTTCTCGTACTCTGATTTGAAGACTGCGTTATGGCAACCCAATTCCCGCAAATCAGTTCAGGTCCTCGCCAGCTGTCGCAGGTGGCGTCTTCAATTGGAATACGTTCGAATTACTCAAGATTTTTGGCATTGACACTGGATAACTTTGTAATTACCGTAGATAGGTTTGGAACTTGGAATCCTTGCATCACGTGCGATCCAACTCGGTTGTCGTAGCCCCCAGGTGAACTCAAGCGGTATATGTGATTAGAATTTCTTGAGTGTCTCCTTTATCGTGTGATATTCCATTCCATTACGAACACTGTGGTACATGCTCCACCTGGACGGCGGTGGATTTGGCACCCATCACATCAACTGCGCCTTGAAGGTAACCATGCTTATGGAGCAAAACGATTTGAAGGGATCATTCAAAGAGGTGAAAATTGTTCTTTTTATTCGGGATTGCTGCATTCACCAAGCAAGCTAGCCTCCACTCTGCAGTGTAATCGTCGTTATCCATACTCGTTATCATTGGAGTTGGGTTTGGCTCGCATCAAATTAAATTGGTTCGCCCACTGTCGGATCTCGCGTTTGTTGAGTAGCCCAACGATTGGAGTTGCCCACGCTCAGCTCCTATTACATCGCTGACGCATATTCAGAGGTCAAAAGGTTGATTATCCAAACCGTTCGAGCTCGTACGCACAACATCGACTGACTGTATCGCTGAAATCAGATCTGTCTTCCCGGCGGGCGCTCCCTGGCACATGGTAGTGGACTCATGAACGACTCTGGCCTCATCGACTCAGGTGTTCAGACCTAGTTAATTACCTGCTCCCGGTAGCGTTTGTTTTCAATGCCAATGGATGAACCTGCGTTTGCTCTTGGCATTTTCTACTATTAAGAAGGAATAATGAAAGTGACGTTCGAAGGCTTCAAGCCAGAGACTACCGACGCATCGTATATTGAGCTATCCCTGGTTATGTCCAAATCGAAGTCCATCAAAGATAGCGATAATAATCGACGCTGAAACCACAAAACATGCGAGAGGTTCTCTACCATCAATCTTGATTTACGGCACGCCAGCGTCAGTTGCGAGTCGTTAAAGCCTGATCACAGACACCTCTCCGCGCCGCCAAAAACTAAGGTGATCCAAAAGGAGTTGTGTCGTTTTCATAAGCATGCATGGGGAATTGAAAAGGGGGGGGGGGGTTCTTCCCGCGAAATACAACCGCGCGCATTTGCATTGGGTTGCATAATTTCACCCGATTCGATGAGCTAGCTCACCTCAATCTTGTTTCTATAGTTCAGTAGTGCATCGGGCTGACTCTCAGTGGTGAGGGCTGAGATGTGCAGATTTTTCCGAAATGGATAATCAGACTCAAACTATGGACCTCATCGCGTCCCTTCAAAATCTAATAATCATCTAGGAACGGAATTGCTAGAACTTGAACCGCTTATGTTATAGGATTGTTTGGTACCTGAGAAGCCACGGGAGCACCAGCTCAATGTTGGCCGTTCAAATCGGAGTAGGACAGGCAGTGAGAGATTTCAGTTGAAGATGAGAAGGAAAATGATGAACGGAGTCAAAATCTGGTTTGGGCTGCTTTCTTATGCCAACATGCTTTTTTTTTATCAATCTCGAGAGTACATCATTCGAGCATTACCTCGGGTATTAACTGTAAAGTAACTGCATGAAAGGCACGTCTCCGACGGGAACCCGGTACGGAGCACATTTTTTCTCCTGAAATTTCTACATGGTCAGGTATCAAAGAACGACTGAGACCCGTTTTCTCATCAGAATTATGCCACTTACGGCCAAAAGTCAGGATTTGAGTGACGGTTCTGTCTGTAACAGTCTTGCTTCGCCATTGGATATTGATCGGTGGTGTGCGTTCCCCACTGACGTACGGACGACTGGCTCAATTCATGAAACCGAGTCAACTTGTCATCTGAAATGCCAAAAGTCTTAACGTTGCAGCTTTGTCGAGCTTCAGCCTTTGACAAAATGATCCACCCTGAGCGCCGTGATCTCTGGCGTGTTACTGCCTATTTGAGGCTGTTTCATAATATTCCACCGTTCGTTGCTTAACCCGTTTGTCAATGGAGAAGCAGATCAATAAATGAATTACTTACAACCAAGTAGGGAAATCAATACGTTTCCCTGTTCTCATTTAATAACTTTTCACCACTTTTTTCGATGATGCCTGCCTGATTCCCGCGTGCAGCGAGCAATATCTTTACCGATATCGCCTCGTTGAGGCCATGCAGTTGTAATGCAGAGTTTATGTTGCTACTCTAAGTGCTTTATGTGGCCGCCTGCCATGCCACAGATATTTACAGTTTTTCGGACGTGGCGCCGTCATCCGATGATGAAAGTGGCAGACTTGCTTTTCATATCGAGGATCACAAAGGAAATAGCGGAATAAACTCTGGTAATGAACAGAAGGGGCTCAGACACAATCACTTCAAAACTCAACACTTTCTTCATCGAATGGTCCGCGATTCTTTCAGAAATGTTTCTCCGCAACCCCCCCCCCATTGTACGTTTTGGGTTTCGAAATTTTCGTCCATGATCAACAACAGAATGCGCCATGTTTAATCTTGGAATATTCTACAGATGGAGGCAGCTGACTGCATGCGAACATCTGGACTTTGAGCGACGGTTCTATTTGAACTCTCGACGTTTTCGGCTCCACACAGTCAAGCAGATTTTGTTTGAGGGCTCTTTCATGGGTGGCGATTATTATTATCTCATAATTACTAGGGTCCCAACGTTGCGATCTTTCGAACCGCTACTAGGCGGTGAACTTCACTTAAAGTATTTTCAGCTGCCGCGTCGTCGCACAGGTTTGGAAGGCTTATTTGTTAGTTACGGAAGATGGGCGGGTATTGTCAGGGGCTCTTCTGGTAGCAAGGCTTCACCGTTCCACTTCCTTTCTGACTGAGAAAATTTCGGCACGTTTTTCAATTCTTCTGTTGCGCATACTATGTCCGCAGTGAGGCTGAGTAACTTTGTTGCCTATTTCCGGTAGTACAACGGAAACGTGCACGCAACCGTTAGACAGCTATTTAATTCATGTCGTGAAATAGTCCAGATTTTTTCTTTCAATCCTTGTTGACGAAACCACTGATGTCTCACAAGAACAGATGTCCATTTGTGTGAGCTACGCCGAATCAAACTATAATAGGTTCATCTTGCCTGAAGATTTTTCAACCATGTCCACGCATGGTTTGAGTGAGATAGCATCGCTATGATTTTTGAGTTTGATACTTCATATTTTACCTCAAGTTCTATCTCATCGTGGCCCCTATAAATTGGTTCAGGGGCTTGAGTCCCCAATGTGCAACGAAAGCACAGCTGAACATCATCTGCCTGAGAGGATCACTTCCACAGAAAGCGGAGGCTCCAGTGTTTTCCTATTCGGGTGATCTGTTTTACTAGCAGGTTTGAAGTTGGGCTATACTGGGAAGTGTGACGGTGGGATAATGCCAGGGACAACAGATAATATATAAATCTTGTGAGAGCCATTGCAAAATCCTTGGCCTTCGATATGGTGTTTCGTGAAGAACATAGTCATAGTACTACTGGCGCTTCTCGTGGCCCTGCTCTTTCAAAAGAATTTGTACCGAGACGTCGGGTCGCGTATTCTCTCGGAATCAGGGATCTGAGCTTCAAACGCTCAGTGTAGCCTATCAGTTCAGAAGAAACGACCGGGGTGTCCGTTGTCCAACTGGCAACACCTTCGAAGCTTGACGCATTATCTATTTTTCGTTTCCCCGTTTGCACCACCGAGGATTGTCAACCCTAAAGCTTCGTTTCGATTTGTCTCTCGTATTGGCATCCGATCCTCCACCTGCCTAATCCACTGTCAGCTGTTGTTTGTAACCCTTCAAAGTTCATAAGGATCAATGCCTAGTAAACCCTATGCCCATCCGGCTGAAGAAATAAGAAAATTGTGCGGAAAGTGTCCATGGAGAGCTGACTTGCTGGCTTGGCGACCGAGGCATGAAATGCGCGACCACTAGTGCATCGGCTGGCACCGGTGTCGAATCAGATGTTGAGAAATAAGAGCGCGTACCAGGGACAGATGCTGTGTCACGATGTATTTGCGCGGACGCAACATCTGGAACAGAATCATATTTGGAATTCCTAAAAAGATACTCGAAATCGACTTTCGGAGGAGAAGGCAAAAACAAAGTTGAACATTTTATCCATGTCTCGCCGGTTAAAACAATGCGAGGTAATTTTGCTTCATCGTCTGCCGTCGTGTCGTCGCTCATGACTCGTGGCTCAGTTTGAGCAGAAGAACTGTCCATCAGTCTGTTTAAAAAAAATCCAACACCTGATAATGGTCGTATAGGACGCACCGTGGATTGACGTTGCAGATGGAACAATAGGCCAGAGCTGTACAGACGACGAGATTGCCGCCCCGGCTATCCATCGGTGGAGATATGCTGCAGCAGGCAAGGGCTTAAGCCCAATCAAGCCTGAAACCACGCACATAGCAAGTGTTGGGTCTGTTCATGCTTACAGAACTATCAGAGCCCCCCGCCTCCATCCTGAAAGTCCGATGCAGTGTCCTCCAACAATCTGCTCCTACGATTTCATTTATTCTCCCACCGTCTTTGTTTCGTACAGCCCGAACACCAAATGGAACATGAACAATTTTCAGCTTTATATCCTCCATGCCCTCGGACCATGGATCTTGTCGGTTCAAGGGTGTCCCATTGTTGGCTTCGTTCGAGCAGCGTTTTTTTCTCGAGAGGAGAATAAACAAACTACTGTTCAATGTATATATGTTCGCTAGAACAAGGAGTCAGGGAGTGTGAAACATATTTTGATTGTACTGTATGCAGTCCTATAGAGGGTGTAAGACTACATCGTCAGGAATCAAAATATAGAACTGTAGCTCATGGTTGGCAATAGCCAAGGCGAGCTGTCTCTCGCACCCCAATTTCGACAATCTCTAGCTCAGCAATCTGCTCGGTCTTGTTTTTATTTCCTTTCCCGACAGTAACATACCATGACACGAGTGGACAGAAGGTTTTTGGGATCGCAGTCGATGACATTGACGATAGCTCGATTCAATCCCTGCATCGTTGGGTCTACAAACGCCAAAGAAGAGAACTCGAAGAAAGAGAAGCAAAAGCATTGAAGACACGCCATGAATACAAACAATTGGCACCCGCTCATTCCCCACTGCTCAGCCCATCCATACCCATTGCGTAGTTAGCTCATATTGCTTGCCTAAATTCGCAAGGCAAGCGCGAGACTCTCCGGTAACCGGACCTTCGCCCAGTTTCCCCATTCCAACCACTGCCGTATTCCGCTTTTCCCGCTGCCAGCTATTCCCTGCGAAAACCAACACGTTAAGCCAATATACTGACTCTTACGCGTTATTTCATGTGATCCGTGATCGAGACAAGATCGTTGC
>JAQFXQ010000285.1:0-10007 GCA_034693645.1 Pergamasus crassipes | reverse complement strand
CAATAGTCCAATTCTTTTCTGACAGCTCCCCCGAATATTGGCGTGATTCAATGGCCTTAGGTAAGTAGTTAATAGACATAATTGTTAATATGTTTTACCTACATCTTAGCTAAGTGTAGTAATAATATATGTGGTTATTTTGGCTCAGGGTAGCCATAAGTTGAGGTTAAAATTATTGGTGCTCTGAATGGGCCATATCTCCAGTAATAAACGGTTCTGAAAATATTCAGCATTTTCTCCCCCAGAGATTCTTTTAGTCGTTACTTACAGGAATCTCTTGCTGATTCTCAGTTTGATTTTCAATATTTGTAACCGTGCTTTGATATGGGCCGTCTGAGCGCCTTCTCGTTAATGGGGTATATTCATATGGTTCATATCTTCTTATTATTTTATATAACATGTATAGAAATGTCAATACTATATGGACACCTGCTACTATTTTCCATGGCAAGAAATTTTCAGTGTTTGTGCCTGGTGGAGATGTAGTCGTTGTAGTGAAAAAATTTGTTTTTATAATCCAGCCACATTTGTCCTGATTCCTCAGCACTGTTAAGGCCAGGACAACTGGAGACTGTTTTCATATTTATGATATTTTGACATGTAAGAATGTCTTCTAACTATTGAACATTAAAATTTTGCTTTGTATCTTCGTTGATACTACAACATACTTTTTTTTTTCACACAAAGCACGCCACAATCTGAGTATATGAAATATTCTGTTGCCATAGGTCTTACTTATGTCATCACTAGCAGTAAGATGAGTCCATTTGACATATCTATAGATTATTTCCATCAACAAATATCCGCCGCTTCTGAAAGGAATAATTGAGTTTATCCTGTCATATGTTGTCTTTCGTGCTTTTAGGTTTTTAAATTCGAGATTCCACATATCTCGTAATTCGATCTGAAATGTCGTACATTTCGATTTATAATTTTTGTTCATATGTGTTAGTCATATTTTTGGCGGTGTTATTCATTGGCGCTTGTGCTCTGTGATGGTCGGTAGTTCTTCAGTCGGACATTAGTATTTCATCTATTAATCTAAGATATAATAATATATTGTATATTTGTTATTATTATGGATCAATGTGGTGATATTTTTAAGACACCAGACACTTCTTTTAAGAGGAAGAATGTCCAAAAAGTCACTATATCTTAGGATCCCGATGGTCGTTCTTCTCATTCGACCAATCCCTTTGTAAGTTCCAGTTTCATTCGTTGTCCAGTTCAGAATAATTCCCTTTGTGTAGACTCTGAAGTTTTTGAGTTTGTGACCCCTAGAAGTAGTTTGAACAAAGGAGATTTTGCTGTTTCGGGTGTTTCCGTTGTGTCCTCAGTTGCAAAATCTGAAGTTGAGTCTCTCGAAGCTACCCCTGTTGTGCAGTCGATTACTCCTCGTGACCACTGTATTGTTTCTCAAGACAATTTTGAGAGATCTCTTGTTGCATCTGTCAATCCAATTAGTTCTCGTGATATGGTAGCCAACGGTGAGAACATTGAGATGCAAAATATGCAACGTGGGTCAAGATGCAAAATATGCAACGTGGGTCAAGATGCAAAATATGCAACGTGGGTCACGGGAGAATGTAAATGTCTATGCACGTGCGCCGAAGTGGAATCATGTCATATGTGTTGTTTGTTCTATATTCCTAATTCGTGAATATTATTTATGTTAATAATGGTGATTTGTTATTGTGTTTTGGTTATTTTGGTTGACATTTTATATTATCCATATTCCACTTGGATTTCAGTGCTTCTCTCCCTGACTCTTGTATTATACCTTGTCTTACAAAGCCCTGTTGTGCATGGGGCTAACGATGTTCCGTTTGAACACCCCGCAACCATCCCGGTTCTTACTGATTATGAATTTAATTTGACGATGCCAACCATCCCGGCTAGTGATGATGATTCATTCCAATCTGATGAAGCTACCCTTGTTTCTCTTCATGATCAATCCACCGTGTCTATGGTCACTATCCCCACCACTGATGAAGACCCATCTGCGTCACCACATGATTCTTTCACGTTACCGGACGGTTCTGGTGATGGATTTGTAGAGGTGCCAAATGCGAGGGGAACCAGTCGCATCTACATGACCGTTTGTTTAGATGGATCTGTATGCCACCTGGGTCGTGATTTCACATTCTGCTTCATCGAGATGCGTGGGGAATGTCTCGTTATTTTCGGTACATTGGGTGAAGTTGATGACAATGTTGTCGCAACTGAGTTGTCCGAAATTCCCATCTTTCCTTCTTTGATTGACTCCACAATGTATTCGTTCGTTTGTGGTGGTCGGTCCGCTCGTTTGTTTTTGGCCGATCCCCCTAGTTTCTAGAGGTATTATTTTATTTATTTATCTATTAGAAATTCAATAAATGATATACCACTGTTCATTTCTATCCATTTGATCTTTTTTCTTTACTTACAGTTTTGTTGTTGCTCACTCTTTCTTATTCTGAACAGTGTCTCTCCAGGGGGTCTAGTTATTTTCTGGTTTCATCTTCTATCTTAGATACGGGGTTCGTATCTTTGGACTTGGTTGGAAGGGGTAGGGGGTTTTCACCGCTGCTTGTTTTAACGTAAATACGGGGTGAGCTGATGGTCGGTGTTGTGGGGTGGGGTAGAAGTGAGCGGGATTCTTATGCTTAGCTTATCTGGTGTTCAGGTTGATATATGATGGTCGTTGGGGGGGGGGTTAGGTTTAGTTAGGGGAAGGGAGAGAGTGTAACCTGTATGATTGTTTCATGGCTGCATAGATGCCGTATTGGGTTTTATTTTCCGTCATGTTTATCCTAGGGGTCTCTCTCTCCTTTTTAAAGATTTGAGCATGGTTCTCTCAATTCTCATTCTTTTACTTATTCGAAGGTCAAACGTTTTGGTCGTGTACTGTGTGCTTTTCTATTTGTTTTGAACTTGTGAACTTTTGATCTGAACTTTAAGAAGTATTTGTGTAAATATGCCTTATACTCATGAGGAACTTATGAAGGTGTATTTTTATATTTTGCATCGCAGATATGATTGTTATTTTGATCCGGGATTTATGATAGAACATCCATGTGGTGGATGTGAAAATCAGTTGTGTTGGTGTAAGGATCCAAATAAGCATCGTCCCAACTCTTTGGTGAATCTTGCTATGAGGAGTGTTATCAATTCACGTCCTGGGTTTTTATGTTGTATTTGTGGCTGTCTGGAGACTGATCAAGAGTGTATGCTTGGCAGGGACTGTTTTACTTTTAAAAAGTATTTGTATAAACTTATTATTCATAGGACTTCGCCGTATGATGAGGACTCGAGACTTGCGGAGTTATATTTTCATTAACTTATATGTTTTAATCTTGGACAAACGTTTCTGTGTTATGTATGGACTTATTATCATTATTGTGTTAGTCCTGTGGGGCATTTTTTGAAAAAAAAAGAATCAAAAGATGTAGTAATCTCCGTAGTTGTCTCTTGTTCAGAAATTATTTGTTCAGACTCGTTGTTGGGCATCCTGCCGCTAATATTGACGAGTTTGACGCCACCAGTTAAAAGATTATTTGTTGAGGTTCAGAGATTGTTTACGTATATTATTAACAGTATATTTTGTGTCTGACAAGATGAGCATTTGTGTGTTGATGTTTTGTGCTTATTCCTGCTTACATATTATTCTAAGGTGAGTTTCTTGTTCTTAATCTTCTATTTAAACCTATTAGTTTCTTTAACCTATTGAATGTTGGTTTACACAATGGTTGAATATCCGCAGGCTGAATATTTCTCTTATGTGTTTCATGTCAATTTTTATCGCATGGTACGTTCTTGTATATTTGAGTTTTAATTCTATATGTTCTTTTTTTTTGTAGAATTGGTTACTTTTAATTAATGCCATTGTTAACAAATCATCTATTTATAAATTGCTTTCAACTTTATCTTAAAGTCTGCCAATAATTGACATAGTTACACGAGAGTTTTTACAGCTTTGTTTGCGGATATTTAGCTCGTTTTCAGTAGAGGTTTGCGCGATAATGGTTTGTCTATTCGATATCGAGACAATTGCGCCATGGTTATATATAAAGATGTTGTTATTTATGGAGCGCCTTGGACAGGATCGGATGCGAAATCACTGTCAGACAGGATAGCAGTTCGTTATTTGTTGTTGGTGATATTGCGCTCCCCCCAAACATAATTCCCGTTTTGTGCGTTTGTTTTAGATATTTTAACACTCTTAGAGCGCATTTCCAGTGGTGATCAGTATATTTGTCTGGAAATCTGCTCTGGACTGAAACTGTGAATGCAATGTCCGGGTGAGTCGCAGTCGCCATGTACATTAGTGTACCAAGTGAAGATATATAAGTAGTATATACATGAAGTACAAGTTGGTGTTGATTAGTGAAGAAATGTGTGCATTTTTCTGTGTCAGCGGTTGCGACCATCCCGTCATCGACGTATATTGTGACAAAAGTCTCCTTTTTTGATTCTCTTATGTATAAGCAGTTGTCTGCCGTAATTTGGATAAATCTAGTGTTTTAACATTATTTGTTTCAGTTTAGTATCAAATGCACGTGGGCTTTGTTTGAGGTGATATATACTTTTCTATAGTTTACATACACGGGACGAGTTATCTTCAGTTATCTACGAGTTATCAGGATGATGCATGTATATTTCTTTTTGAAGATCTCCGTGTAGAAATGCCGATTTAACGTCAAATTGCTGTAATTGCATTTTGCGTTCGGCTGCTATTGCTAGCATGACTCTTATTGTATTAAATCTAGCTACTGGAGCAACTGTTTCATTATTCTTTATGCCGTACTTTAGTTATAACCCTTTATACTTATTCTCGATCGATATTTCTTTATATTTCCGGAGGAATCTCTCTTTTTATATATATATTCTCATCGGCATGGTATTGATGTAAGTCCTATAGTTAGAGCCGTGAGTGCCAGACGTTATATTTATTCATGAGTTATTATTGTTCTTGCTTTGCCTTGTACCATTATTTTGCTTTCGTTGATATTAGAACCTCTTTTTTGGTGATTGTGGTTCAACGTAATTGGTTTTTATAAGGCGGTCTGGTTTCTTAGTTAAGTTCCGGTTTTGTAGCTTTGAGGTTGTAGAGTCATCTTCTGGGTTTATTATTTCTTCTCTTGATGATGATGGTTTGTTCTGAGAAGTTTTATGGATGATTATGTTTCTTGTGTTATATCTCTCTCTCTCTATTTGATCTTGGTTGTTTTTCAGTTTGTGTGTTCTTGAAAGGACTTAGTTTGGGGAGTACCGTGTTCTCAGTTCTATGAATTTCTCTCGTTCGTCTTATCCATTTTCTGTATGCGGTTATTTTTGGCTCGTAACCGACTAAGATAGCTTCCTTTGCTTTGTCGTCGGTTATAGTCGTAAGATGATATTTTCCGCCGATTGATGGATCAGGACTTGAGCATAGATTGGTATATACTATTCTCCCTAAATATGATGGTATTATTTCGTTGTCCTTTTGAAGTTTATATGCATCGGGCTTTGTTCTGTATGTTTTACGATGTTGTTTGCCTTTGATGCGGGCTAGACATGTGTTTTTCATCCACGAATTGAATACCGTCTCTACGTAATAGCTTCTTTATTTGCTCCGTTTTAATGCTTCCCAGGAATTGATTTTCGGTTAGGAGACTAGTGGGTAGAGGTAATATATTTGCCTTGGCATCGGCATTATTATTTATATAGCGCGAGGGTTCTGTGGAATATACTTGTATTTGAAGCTTTATTTTTATTTGTATCGGCATAGTCGTTTATTATATTAAACGTTTGAAGGGAGTAGAGATTTCCTCTTCTGATTCCGGTTATTGTTCTATCTGCTTTTGTTGGTTGCAGAGAATATTTATATAGCCATTATATACCGACATCTGTCGGTCAACTTGCAAGTTAAAATTAAATTTCTACACACACTAGGAACATATAGAACGCTGACAGACGACATAGTTCCCACTTACCCTGTTCAAACAGGTGTAAGTCGATGGTTTCTCAGCCATAAGCGCTTAGCCGATTTGAACCGTCGACCCGAACGTGTTTAGTTGGGCGTAATTTTTTTTTTCATGAATATATGAATGTCGTTGTAAGTGTGATGTGTAGACTCGGAATCAATTACCCAATTGTTACCACTAGTAATATTATTATTATGACCTAACTCAATTCGGTATTATTCGTTTCGTAGTTCTCCGCGAAGTTGGCGATTGCTCTTTGATTGTGATGTTTATTCTGGGAGTTGTTTCCATTTCTGTTGTTATTATTGTTTTGCCTCCTGTAGTTATTGATCCGATATTCAGATTATTGATTTTGTTGATAGGAGTAATTTCTTTCATAGGTTGATTTTGATAATTATACCGGTTTTGATTTGGGCTGAAATTTCCTCGTCCTCTACCTTTGTAGTATTGGGGTCTACCTTCGGTATAGCTTCGGAAATTTCGTGGTCTTATTGATGATTGTGCCATTAAGGCAGTTGTATTATTTAGCATATTATCGTTTTATTTTCTTTGATCTTCTTGCAGAATAGCAGTGATCAAGCTGTCCAAATTTGATAATATTTGTGAGGCAAAACTTTGTTTAAATGGTTCCCATGATGGTGGTAGTGAGTCTAACAGACGGTCTGTTTTTAACGCGTCTGGAATTTTGGCATCGCTTAGTTCGATGTTATTTATGACATTCATGAATTTTGCGATATTTTCTTCTGCGGGAATACTTGATTGATATTTAAAGTTGGTAAATTGTTTAAATGCCATTTTGGTGTTAATTCTTGATCGTTTTGTGCAGTACTCCTTAATTTTTTCGAGGATCGCGTCCGCAGACCATGTTGTTGCATTAGTTGTTCCATATATTGATTGTATTATTGCCGGGTGTACGTTATTTAGTAGAAAAGCCTGAGCTTCTAGGTTGGCTTTTTTAAATTTAGTTTCTGTGTTTTCTCGGGTTTTTTCCTGTTCAGGTGTTTCATTGGCTGGTCTTGATGGCTCTTTTAGTTTGCCAAGCAGGACCAAGCCTGCATCACCTTGTAGGGGGATAAGGAGGTCTAGCATGGTTTTCCATACTATGTAGTTTGAGCCGTCCTTTGTTAGAAAAATTTTATTATTATGGAAATAATTTTGACTGTTGCTCTGGTTGTACACCTGGTCATGATTATCTTCAGTTGAAGTGGAGGGGGTAGAATCGGGGGTAGTCATGGTTGAATAGTATATAATGCGTGCGTACCTTTTAGTTGATGATGGAATCGGAGTTTGGAGCATTTATGGTGAGTGCTCAGTTGAGATGGTTCGTAGCACTGTTCACTTTGCACTTTGGGATCAAGTTTGTGGCACTTTGAAGAACACTGAGAGTAGGTAATTGGTAGAGCTTTCTGAGAGTTTCAGAGGCTGATAACGATTGTTGGAAATGGTGTTCTAGCAGTGTAATAGGATGGCCTACACCTAGCTCAATTACCTGAGAGATTCACAAGTTAGCTTATTTTAGATTGGCTAAAATAACAACGCACTGTCGTAGCTTAACTTCATTTACTGAGTGTTTTAACATAGGATTACAGGGGTATATAAACACTGTGTGGAAAGAAGGTTTACTTCTTTCCATGGATGGTTCTATAGACTTGGCATTCGGTTTCCATCCGTATTCCAAGTCGGGTCATTATAGCTGACCTAGTTAGCTTCGGCTTTTCGCCTGTCTTCTCATCCGTGACGTTGTTGGAACAGACGTCTCTGATGAGCTTCCTGCATTCCCATGTTTGATGATAAGCTGCATTTCCTTATTGGGTCATGCAGCTTGGGTTAATCACATATTCCGGGTTCGCTGTTCTTTGTTGAACACTTTTATTTAAGTACTCAAGTACCGCTGATTTCATTGAACAACTTTATGGCAATATTAGCGTTCATTAAGCACAGATGTCAATAAAAAATCTTCAAGAAGTTTACCACTTAGAAAAACACGTCTATCAAATAGCATACAAGTTGGGTTGAAAAGACAGCAGGCGTCCTGCGTACTGTTGTAGAACTATACTTAAACATTAAAAATATAACGTGCTGGGAAACACAGCACTAGTTTCCCAGTACGTTGTATTTTGAATGTCAAACTATGGTATAAATTCGCCATGATGTAATATAGTTATTGGAAATATTCGAAAGGAATGTACAAATAACATAAGTACATTCAAAATGTACTCAAGCAAAGGTACATTGGAAAAAATGTACTTAAGTACGAGTACATTGGAAAAAATGTGCTTAAGTACAAGTACAGTTCCTTTTGAAAAATGAAATTGAAGTACCAGTAACTCGTACTTGTACTTGAACTTTCAAGTACATTTTCAAGTACAACTGCAAAAATCCTCTAAACTGTGTCTAATAGATATAAATTGGTATATGGTGCCTTCTTAAGTAAGAACTTTTGTGCTCTGCATTTTAATCCTTAATTTGGTACTATCGGCGAGTAGATTGGTTTCCAATGAGAGAATTAATGAAATATACTAAGATACGCATGTTCGTACATGTCCACAGTAAATGCGTCAACTCAACTGAGAATAGCGGTGCAGTCGGATTTTCTTTGATTTGTTGAACTGAGTGGTATGGATGCTGAGGATATGACGGCTGCTCGACCATCGCTGAAAAGAACGGTGGCGTACAAAACATATTGCAGAATAAGTACAAAAAGGCCTTATTCGTTTATAGCGCGAGTCATAAGTTAAACCTGGTAGTGAACGACTTGAATCATATACCGGAGATTCGCAATAGCATTGGCACAACTGAAGATGTAATAAACTGGATACAGTGCACTAGCTGCTTGTTGTTTTAAATTCATAATTGTAGCATGTAATCTGAGCAAGGGTTCTCTGAGCTACATTGTATTTATTGTAAACTATATTTTTTTCTGTTTTCTGGAGAACCCCTGCATACTTTACATACTACGAGTATGAAAGTAATAAACGTCTTTCGTGAGTCGGTGCTGCGAAGAAATTATGCCTCTAACATCTCTGCTTTGTGCGAGACGTGTTGGTCGTAGAAATATGCGAGCATCAGTTCATTCAAATACAACTCATTGACGCCGCCGACCTAATAGCCAATAATGTTCATGTATTTTATTACATGTTCAAGACTAATGGAGGTGTTGACTCAAATTGTCATACTGTCCAATGGTAGTCATCAAAGGTGTAGATAAGATGTTGATGTGGTGTAGCCGTATAGGGTGATAAGACATTGTGAATATTGAATTGATTAATCAATGACACTGCGTTTGGCAGAGGTCACCACAGACTCCACACTGATGAGGTCAAGTAGGCCGTTACCCGACATTCAGCCTATTTTATTACTACAATGGCGCGGTGGACAGGATCTGTGTGAATGTTTGCAAATGGCATGCAGGTTTACTGCTCGGAAGTCAGACTACAGTTAATTTAAACCACGGAGGCGTGGTCTTTTTTAAATGGATGAGTGTGTGCAATTTGTAAGAGTCGTTGTGAAATGAACGCGAACCACTCCAAGTTGCATGAAAAAGTAAGAACGGCGATAGTGTCCAAAGATTTGATGATCGTTCTGGACGTTGGTAATAAACATTCAAAGGCAAATAGCAACATCGGAAGATTGTGGACGTGCTCCTGTCTTGTGCCGTTCCCTTCGGATTGCCGAACCCGCCGTGCCAATTCGCTGTGCAGAGACCAATTCGGAAGAAAGGATTCAAGATCGAGAGACCAAGATGTCCGAACCGACCAAGATAAGTTACAAGATGCGGGGTCCGTCTGTACGACGGCCCCGCCTAATAGTACGTTAAATATACGTGATTTAGTATTTCGATGGCAACCAATCCCCGCAATTCAAGCATTTTAGTTAGCAATGTTGAGGTTACCTTCATTGCAGATATTAGCGTCATGCACTTATTAATAAATGTATAAACGTGTCATCGGCCGTTCCAACGTTGCGTCGAGCGACGGGATTTTAAGAAAAATTGATAGAGATGAGACGAGTTTGTTCGGAAAGATGATGTCGTTGGTGAGGTCCGCAAGCCGCAAGGAAGAA
>JAQFXQ010000284.1:0-10008 GCA_034693645.1 Pergamasus crassipes | reverse complement strand
GATATGACATGGTAAAAGGCGATTTTTAAAGTTGCTGAAAGCTAATTTCCCTAGTTCAAATTTGTAAAGATACTGTAATTTTAAAAGCCGGAGTTCTGTGTAGAACCTGCTGACACTTTCCAATTTGTTTGCACCAGTCATTGCTCTAATAGCGTTAGTCTGGATAATCTGGAGCTTTTTAATCAAATAAACGAATGAATTTCCATATACTATAATGAGATACATATTATAAGATAGAATTGCGCAGTATGGGTGTAAATAAGCTTCCTACCGGATTTTATAGTTTGGAATTAGGGAGCTTGGGGCACTTGCGAAGTAGAAATAGGAAGCTTATTGCTTTCCAACGAACTGTCAACACTAAAAATAATGGCCCGAGCGAGCGGACACTGAGGTCTACTTTAATGGAATTTCATTTTTCATTTTGGATTGTACAAATTATTTTTATGTATGTGTATAAGTTATTTTTAATATAATTTTTTAAACTTCTTTCTGATCTATAAAAGACTTACTCGGCCCGCGTCCGCTCTGCCCACCTGTGCGTAGCTCTTCTTGTCGTTCATCTGCCATTCATCAAATATAATATCATTTATTAACAAATAAAGTCGTTCATTCATTATATTTTATGCAAAACTAAAATCCAAAAACTAAAACTTATCAGAAACATCTGGATGCATCCTAAGATTTCACTGCCATCATATATTTTTGAGTCGCCTCCTAAAATGTTAAAAAGTTATTCATAGATTTCAGTTGGAAAGGCAAATCGTTTCCTTGCATAGCAATTCCCGTTGATTAGGTTATATATTGATGGTTATATTCATTTCGAGACTTCGAGAATTCGAGACTCGAGGAGCATAAAGCGTTGATCAGACTTGGCCAGGAGAAAAAGTCCGCATTGTCCAAACATCACCTGGAGGACACCTTCCTGATTGGACCAATGTGCCAGTTCTTGCCAAGGAGGCCATGAAGAGATGAAGGAGTAGCTCGTTTGTAGACTATTAAAAGTTTACTAAAACTTAATAGTGTTGTGACAAATCCTGCTTTTCTCATTATTAAAGGGTAAAGGTACCATTGTTGATCAGACCTTGGGTCTCCCCTTTGTAACTGGGGCGAGATACTCAGCGATTGCTTTAGAAGCTTGAATCCGGGGGCAATTCAACTAAGTTCAGGGCCAAGCCTCTCCACCCATCGACGTGTGTTGCAACGGAAAAATCTCGATGAAGAAATTTTTCCGCTGTCGGGATTCGATCCCAGGTACGCTCGGTTTCTGTATTATATCCAGTACTTCTTCTGTTAGATCAGTGGGGAAGAACCACATATGGGGAGGACATTGACGGAGGGCGGAGTCCATTGAGAGACTTAATTGCTC
This sequence comes from Pergamasus crassipes, assembly GCA_034693645.1. Lineage (NCBI taxonomy): Eukaryota > Metazoa > Arthropoda > Arachnida > Mesostigmata > Parasitidae > Pergamasus > Pergamasus crassipes. The sequence goes on along the minus strand of JAQFXQ010000284.1, from coordinate 8,642 downwards.
GAGTACATTTGTTTTGAATAAAAAAGTCATGAATATTGAAAATCCTACATTTTGGGAAAATATCGCCAACAGAGGTTATCCGTCTATAACCAAAAACTGCAAGAAGAACGTTGTTCTGACATGTCTGAAGGAGGGAGAGGTGGGACGGAGAAGATGATCAACACAGGACAACGCAGTAGGAGATCAGATGCTCGAACAGCACCCTCATGAAAAGCACGAGAACCCTAGACTAAACCACCAACCTCCTTAGCCTAAAAAAACAGTGTGTCGAGAATCTGGTCTCCCAATAGCACTCTGTATCTTACTGTGCCACGATAAATTGGAAACAGGACTATTAATTATCATTTATAAGAAGAAAGATTAACATTGTCTATTAAAGTCGTTCAAACTAGTGTGGCCCGATTTCACAATCCTGGTAGAATCACGAAGTCTTTTGCGCAGGTCCGATATGAAGGTGTTGGTTGCCGGACTTATGCTAGTCCGGAGTACTAGTTCGTCCAAGGCGGAGTTTCTGGGGTTTCTACCTCTACAGCGCCGGCACCGAAGTCCGTGGATTTCTGAAGATATGTTTAGAGAGCAACATCTATCGCACATATGTTCGCAAACACACATGCTTTCCTAGCCGAAGGCATATAGATGCCTTGAAGGTACTGTCATCAATTAGGGTGCCGATTCAATACATCGGCAGAGCTCCAGGCCTTCGACGCTAAGGTTGTTTGGCGGCCTGGATTACAGCTTTCTGTTCACCAGAGTCCACGGAGGCCAGAACTCGTCCAAGCCAGGACTCCCAGCAGAGTTCATCCAACTGCCTCTGTTTGGCGAAATCGACCTCTTCATAGTCTTTGGAGAGATTCAGCAACTTGAAGTAGTCAAGAATGAGACCAACACTGTATTGCTAGTCTTCGCGGAGATCTTTTGGAAGGACACTCAAAGCTAAATCTGGAGAAGGATACAAAGAAAAAACGATTGGGCCTTGGTATTGTCACTAGCTCCCCGATTCCTCAAGCCTACTCCCTTTAACGAAAGTGAGGCCCTCTTAAAAATATTCTATCCACGGCAACATTCATTGAATTCTTTCAAGCATATACGTTAGACGCGCGACAATCTCGCGTAGACTTTCAAGATTAGCAGCGGCAGGAGAAGCTCTAAGAAGATACGCGATTCAAGGAGTTTAAAGCGATGACATATGTATATATTCAATTTGCCCTGCTAAGAGAAGTTTTGTTCTGACGAATGAATCAAAAATTCGACAAAGAAATGATTGTTTTACAAGTTATCACCGTTAGAGTCCCAGGGTGGGATCCCTCCTTATGTGCATGAGACATTTTCCAGAACTCCGTCCAAAAAAAAACTCATGAACGTCAGTCACTGTCTGAACCAAAGTTTTTTCATTTATATTTACATAGATCTGAACAAACAGACACACATACTTTTACATTCACAGATACAGACATCGCATATAATCAGGGTTACCTTTCCTGCTGTTCAAGCAGCATTTTCCAGGACACCATGAAAGATACAGACATTGGTTTTACTATCCTGAAATATTTCAGTTCACAATTATTTCAGTGAACATTGGCCTCCATGAGATATGTTGTAAATCTTCCTCTCCTGAATACATGTTGCTCGTAAGCAAACCAGTAACTATGTGATATGTTATAGTATTCTTTTATTGTGGTCGCTACCAAAGATATGTAAACAGCCCTTTTTGTTTTCATAGGGTTGTTAGTTAACAAAAGGTCTGCTACCTCTCCACTACAGCTAACTTATTTGGGGCGTACAGGCTCGGCCAATGAACACGCAGTGAACACTCAGCCCGAAGACACTAGTTGCGAAGTATCGACCTGCGCTTCGTCCAAGTTTGTATCAGTGTAGACAGAGTACCTATATGCGCAACTAGAGAGCAAAAAGAGCATGCTTCTCTTTTTATTTAACTCCGGCCTCCAGGGCATCTTCTCCTTCTCGAGAGGATCGTCCGCTCTCGTCGTAACTAACACTTCGCACAATCATAACTAGGGATGTAGTTTTTTGCGATTGAGAAACAGTAAGTTTGCGAAAAATTCGCGATGAAAATGTGTAAAATTCGCGACAAAAAAGAGCAAAATTCGCGACCAAAATGAGCAAAATTTGCCATTCAAGAGAAAGAAAATATGGGAATTCTCGGAACGCAAAAAAACTCGTCTTTTTTCGGGGAGGATGACTTCACTAGAGAACGCGCAACTGTGGAAAATATGAAAAAACGGTCTTGTTACCCTTATTTTCGTAGAAACAGATTGCTGGGTTGCACATCTCTCGTTATGTTAAGAAAGAAAATAGCGAGACGCCAACTACTTCAACTACTTATATCTAATTTCATTAAATAAGCCGTCACTGGCATGGGTCCCGGTAGTATACATTATTCAAAACACCAAATAAACAACTCGGGCACAATATTCAAACACTTTTTTTTTGGTAGTGTGTCCGCGGTGAGCCACATGGGCGGCCTGTGTTGCGGGATAGCCACTTCCATCCCAGCATTCGCCTGGTAATATAGGGAAACACTGTAGGAAAACCCATATCAGGATGGCCGGCCTGGGATTCGAACCTGAGACCTTCCGAATGCAAGTCCGACGCGCTACCACCACGACACCTTGCACTTTATTGGCATTTCGGCCATCACCGACAGCCATCGTCAGAATGACAAGACAACTTCTGCGAGGCCAATGATCCAAGAAATATTGAAATGTGGTCAAAATGTGGGATGATATGTAATTCTGCATCTTGCTGCCAAATTTGTTTTGGATCCAATATCAGTGCTTTGAACTGAGCCGGAAGATTAATTTCCTCATCTCTATTCACCGGATGATGTTCTTTTTTGATGAATATAGCCTCAAGAAGTCGACGTTTCTTGAAACTACGCTCCTTGGCCAGTACCTTTGTGTCCAACCAATTCGGGAAATGCCCAGTCTCCACATGATGCTTAGCAAGGGCCGACTTCTCAATCCTGCACACGCGAATCGCGGCTCACAGTTGAATTCTACAGTAGACATACGTTGACAAATCCTTCGTGATTGTAGGGTGAAGATTGGGAAGTACCCCTTGAGTAATATACCTGTACCAAACAAGGTTCTATTTAATGTCAGCACATGTACCAATAGTAAGAGAACTATTTGGCATTTTTACAGAGATTCGGTACATACTTAGTATCACATATCTCCAGCATTAGCCTATGGTATCGTCCTGTCAAGCAGAAGCATCCCTGACCCTCAAAAAGCCATGCATCTCATGAAGGATTACAGCCAAGCAAATGGAATGCTAATCAATTCAGCTAAGACAAAGTTGATGAAGTTTAGGAGTAGCGGCGCATTTGGCCGAGAGGGAAAACTGCAAGTCGGAAGCGAGCGGCTTGAATATGTAAACCGCTTCACTTACTTGGGAATAATATTCACAACAACGGGAAGGAGTTTTGGCGCCCATATATCAGAACGGGTAAGCAAGGGCCGCTTAGCTATGGCCACGATCTGAAGTCCACAGAAGCTAGCGCTTCGGACAGCATCGGCCCTCTTCCACATCAAGGTTGCATCGGTCGCTTCGTACGGCATCCGTGTGGTTGGGCCATGCATTACGCCGACACAGCTTCGCACACTGGAAAAGGTGAAGCCAACCTTTTTGAAGCTGTCACTGGGCCTGCCACGCGGTACCAATAATAGGCTTGTTTACATTCTGTGCTGTACACTGGCCTTTGCAGAAGATATTTTTAGGCAGTTTGACCGCCCGGAAACAGAGTCCTTGAAGCACTTCAGGGAGGGGTTCTCGCAAAAAATGCGGGAGATACCCCCCTCATTTTATTCTTCTCATGCGATGACTAGTCATACATGGGAGAAACCGCTGCAGCTCTGCAGGCACGTTATCACGTGTTGTTCAGTGCATGGTTTTTATCACAAGATGTGCACAGTTAAGCATTGCCATACGCCCACCGCCTCCTGCCGATGTCAGTTCTGTGGCGATGCATGCCCTCTATACCATCATGATACTTGCGTGAATGCCGTTTTATTAAATCAGCGATCCATAACGCAATGACTCTAGAAAGTGTTCAAATAACTATGCATTTATTTACTTATTTTACATTGTACCTAGCCGGGTTTATCTCAATAAAATATGTCTCCACAAAGCTCAAGAACCAAGAAGCCCGCCAACTTTGAATCTGCCGCTGTCACTTTCGACTTTGGTCAGGCCGACAATGACTTAGCCGTACCTACCACGAATGGACGCTAATACACGCACCGCATTTCCTTTCACCAGATGGAGGCACTGTCTCTGGAGGAAAAAGTCGGCGCTGCAAGGATCGTTATGTACGGTTCTCTGCCGGGTGTTCAGGTCCTCCGAAATGGCCTCTACGTCTGGTCCCATTCCATCCATAGTCTCAAGACCGGCTGCGAAGAACGCACAGTTACCTGGCGGCTCCCTTAATATCGCCTTCCCTCTCTTAAAAACGGCCGCACCAGGACTCACAGCGGTTAGCTCCACAAACGTGTCTACCACTGCGACATCCCATGCGGCGAACTTCCTAGAGCTCCATGGAACGCTTGTGGCTCCATCCGGCCTTAGCTGGGAGTTCTCAAGGTTGCCTGTTGGCTCCAACCTCGGAGGAAATTTGGCCTTGGACAGGGCCCGGAATAACTCCTGGTTCAGGTTTGCGTGTCTCGAGGCCCGACTACTGCTGAAATCATGATGAAGCGGGTGATGATCGCACACATCAACTTCTGTGTGACGGTAGCTTTGGAAAACTGCGGCGTCCTACCCCGAACCGATCCTGAACCGATGATGAACGTCATACTGTATTGCGTACTATCCCTCTTTCCTTCAACAATCATACTCTCAGTTAATCTTCAAAACACCGAAATTATGGACACATGCTTTCTCATTCCGTATCAATCCTTAAACATGCTACCGTCTCTTGTGTTTGTTAACACGGGTGTTGTTCAATGGTGAGTGGGTTTCTGTGCTTTGCAGAACATATGACATTAATAATATTACAATTCATGTGCTGATGATCGATAAGTTTTATTTGCTCTTTTGCAATAAGATAAATTCACACGCAACGAGCTTGAAAGATTCTTCATTCGTGAACAAGATTAACTAGGCACTCTGGTGGCGTCAGCACCTGACTGTAAGTTCAGTGGATTTGGTTGTATGCCAAAATCGTATAACTGTGCCAGAAAGATGATGGCGGTCGGATGTGGCTATGGACATGATTGTTGTGACATCTCTGCAGATAGCAGGAATATCAGAGGAGATTGCACCAACACCGGTGGAAGATGCGCACAGGATTGCTCAGGGAAGGGACATGAGAATCTATATGGAAGGTGTCCATCAGGACAGAAATGCTGTGTGCTCCTATTCTAACGTGAGTATGGATGAAAAATAGACAATTTTTGTGTGCGCAGCAATTGACAAACTTCGTCAGCCAAAGTTGGAAAAATGGCGATGCATTTTTAGTGTTTTCTTCAAAAACCCATGTGTGTGTGTTGACCATAGCATTATTCTTGATAACCCAAAATTAACGAACTTCACGGAAAGAACGTGTGCATAGTTTGCATACTATTTTGACGTTGACGGCGCATCTTCCTCACCAAGGACACTCAACCCTAGTATCCAACAGGGAGATGTCTTGGATCAATAGTCTTCATAGTGTACATTAACATCGTCTTGATGACTGGCAATTCCGTATCACCCTATATTTGCGCTGTCTTTTTTAATGACGTGTGATATTTCCGCGTTCATGATTCCTTTTTCTCCATAACAACAAAAAAGTAAACCGTGGATTATCCTAAGATCTGCGGGATAGTTTTGAAGTCTGGTCACTCTGCTGTTTTTGTGCATGAAGCTGCTTTGTTTTTTTGTAGATGCAGTGTGACATTTTTGAATTAGTCGTTCAAATATAAATTCTCATCGATACAAGAAGTTCCTGGGTTAAATACAGCACCTTTTTCCGCGTCCTTGACTGTAATTCTGCCGGGATAATAGTTTTTGAGCTCGTTAAAGTGGCCCGGAAAAGTGTCTTTCGCGCATATTTGGTTTCAACTGATGAGCTCTATGTCAAATGAACATAAACTTCATGGTCTCATTCCTTTTTGTCAAGTAATTTGGTGTCGGATGGCGATCATGACTTATCTGTCGGTATCTGGCCTCTCTGTCGACCAGCCCTCGGCAACTTCATTTTCGTCGATCTTCGCGATTCACTCCACCCGGATTTTGCGATTGCATTCTTCACCAGAGACAGTGCCGTACAATTAACTACGCACATGTTCATGCATGATTGCAATTCCTTACCCGACGATGTTCGGATCTGCATGCCATCAGCAGATTTTGTTGCAGTCTTGAAGACGTATAATGATTTAATACGCATGGGTAATCTTACTATTTTCAGCGTAACTCTGGTATCTTCATGAGAGAATAACCCGTTAGTTATGCATTCTCTATCGAAAGTAACGGGGTTTGGCTCACACCAGACAGTTCAATTTGAGTCGGGGAGAACTTAGTTAAGTTAAGACTATCGTGAAACTAGTTATGTTTTTTTTTCAGTAGTTCACATCTTTAGAAAGGTCTGGAAAATTGCCAATGACATTTTGAAAACTGTCCAAATTTCTTTTCGTTGCAGAGAAACTTGATAACTTTCCGCTACGTCGGTTAGCCTTCACTATGTGGTGGTCTTGAGGAGTCAGGTCAAGTGGTCTTGAGATTTCAGCTGAGCGCCGGCCCAACCAGCTTCAGTGTCGCTCGCCAACAAAAAAAGCGTGAAGTTGTAGTATCCAGTGACTCGAATAATGATTAAGGCGTCGGCTCATCGGCACCTGTAAACTTCTTAGCACCGTGTGACAAATGAAGAATTGAAGCCAGAGCTCAAACCGGCCGCTCCTCTCATGGATTCCTAACGATGTACAAATGCTTGATAAGATAAAATGGCAACCAACAACCTGAACTGAGGTGCTTTAGGAGGGAAGTTTTCTTTCATTATTTCTTTATTCCCGATTTCAATGCGTTTTTTTTATGTATTTATAATTTTCATTTTTCCAGGGCTTAGGCTGGTTCATATTGTGCTGGTCCACCTGATCTTTCCTTTTATGGAAATAATTGTACTTTGAGAGGCATTAACTCTAGCAAAGAATGTGCTAATGTTGACATTGCCCGTTCTCATAGAGAGTTGCCAAAGATATACGTAGGTAGCAGTTAAATTATGTTTTAGTAGTCATTATGATATTGAGATTTAGTACGTTATTAGATGCCTGATTTGTGATCATTGCCTCTTTTCTTTCATCTCAAGCACTAAAGTAGTTTTTGTTGCATCAGTATGAACTAATAGAAAGAAGAGTTTTGTGAAGGCTGAGCAAAAACGTGCGACGGTAGCTTTTGATAAAGAACATGGTGTGCATATGTCATTTGAGATGGAATATCATGATCAGCATGCTGAGCTAAGACGGATTTGATTTAAGTGTTGCTGTTTTCTGAAGTCAATATCCACTACTAACTTAACATCTTTTAGAAGAAAGGTAACTAATTACGATTTGATTTTAGGATATATTCACGTGTATCACTGTCTCGAACGTTGTTTCAATGCTCTCGCGGAACCTAGGAGGCAAACCAGGTCATAATATAGCGCTACGATGAAGTGCCATAGTCAAAAATAAGAAAAATCGTGTAAATTTGTGGCAGGCCATTCGTACACACTATGGCACTGGTCATGCTACATCTCAATAATATTTGAATTAAATAAAATAGTCGCAACTTGATGGTGAGATCAGTTGGTTAATTTTTAAATTTGTGTCCAAACCCAACTTGCATTAGCGATTTTAAAATGATATTCATTAGTCAGACCTAATAGCACACAGATCACTCGCTGGCTTTGTTAGTTCCCTATGATTGTCTAACTAAATTCATACAACATCATTTTTCTGACAATACATGTGATCTTTCTCATCCATTTTATTCAAGATCAGTTGATCCCTCACAAGGTTCAGATTTTTGTGACTATTTCCACACTGATGTTAAAATCCTGGAGATATCTGACAGTGGTTATATGCAAAACAGTACCAAATTTGAATTTGCGAACCAGCTTGTCTTGAATTGCATTTCAATTGTCCAATTTTTGAGACCGGGCATCCGTCCAAACTTTACTTTTCAGTTGCCAACAAATGTTTCTTACTCACGACAGGGAACGCGTCTTTGGGCTGTAAGTTATATCGAAAAATGACACAAGATAACTGCTTAGAGGGGATAAACGGGTGCAATAATGGGAAACTTCGAAATAGTGACGACAGAAACAAATACTGGAATAACCTTCAGGCTTATGATACATGCTCGGAATCAGCGTGTTCACTAAGAAGTGATTAAAAAGTCTGTGAATGAGGTCATGGCTATCAGGATTATTGAGTTATATAAGTACGTTCGCTGGGTTTGTTATGAATTGATAAACCAATTCTGACATGTGTCAAAAAATGTCAACCTCAACGTGAAAACGAACCACGGGTAGGGTTCGACGGTACTAGTACCGGTTCCGGCACTTTCGGTACTTTGGTACCGAGAGTACCGAAAGTACCGGTACTTTCGGTACTGTTGGTACCGGTTCCAACAGGACGATTTCGGTACTGAGTACCGGAACCGGT
>JAQFXQ010000283.1:0-10014 GCA_034693645.1 Pergamasus crassipes | reverse complement strand
TAAAGTTAATACTATCAAACGTAGAGAGGTAATTATTGACTCATATACATTAATCACATTTTCCAGGTGGAGGGGATGTCTTCTTGCTTGGTTGAGGTTGAATAAAAAATCGATGTATTTTGATCAATTTGTATGTCAACTTCGACTCAGATGCCCTAGAGGGCGCATGTCAAATGTCTTCTTTTTTAAATAAGTAAATAAACATAAATACTGAGGAGAGAGAGCAACTCCCACTGAGCAAACACCCAATTGATAACAATAGGGAAAACACAATGGACTTTCCGCTCATCAACCAGTAAAATATACGTACCACACCAGACTAGCATGTACTTAGAAAACGCTTCAATCCTTCCAAAAACGATGTCTTACCACAAAAATGCAAACCTCCTTGGAACTTTTCTACAAAAAAAGAAGAAACTCGCGACCAAAATTCGAAAAAGTATCGACCAAAAAGCGTGAAATTCTTCAACAGTTCGGCATTCAAGGCGACACACTTGGTGAAAAGTGACAATTCCGTTTTTTCTCTTTTAAATAGATATCGAAAGTTCGCGAATTTTCATTTCTTTCTGAATGAGTCTAAAAGCAGATAAATTTGCGCTAATATTAAAAGTACGAAAATCAAAAAAAAACAGTTTTTTTGAAAAAACAGCATATCCGACATGACAGAGGACAGCGACATGCTAACGAATTTTTCACCGGTTTAGCGTCAGTTTTCCTAAATAAATTCATCAACAACGAGTGTATCAGACCAGATAATGAAACATGGTAAAAAAAACATATATCGGAGTTGATGAAAATCAGCGATGCTAGAATTCAGAATGATCAATAATCTGAGCTCATAAGATTGGCATACACTTGCTGAGCTCTTGCACTTTGTATTAAGATGCTGTCGCTAATGAGCAATAATAAGTATGAAGGTGGGAGGGCTACAAAACAGTTACCAATGGAAGCCAAATACTTGCTAAGTTCTCTGAGCCGTATTTTTCATCCCGATGAAATCGAATGCGCCAGCGCATAACCATATGAAAGCACTTCATTCATAATTCACTCCATTTTTGGTTTACTCAGATTCCCTTGTCTAAGGCCGAGGACACGAGGATGTTATGGGTGTCGTCGTGAATGAAACATCTGTAACGCCACAGATATCCGGAAGAAAATGATGATAAGCTATCAAATTAGAATAAGTGTAAATCCAAACGATACAAGTTGATAGACTAAATAATATACCAGCCAGTGCGGAAATTCACGGAAAACGTGAATTTCGCAATTTTCCCTTGACTTCTTGTAAATTCGCGAAGAACGCGAATTACTCGCGAATTCGCGAAAAATCACCATCCCTAGGTATAGGTGAGGACACCACTTCCGGGAAGGACTTCTCTCTCATATTTTGTATTAGTATAGTTGGTTGTTGTCCGCTTCTTTCAGTTATTTCCTGGTTGCGGTTGAACATCAAGTTTTTGACAATACACAGGTTATTATCACAACAAGTGTATTCTCAAGGTGGAGTTCTCACTTACAGACAGAGGTGAGAAACTGTTAGATGGCTGTCACCACTGAAGATGCCGTTCCGAAGAATTTCATGAGTGAGGTGATATCCGAGTTATCAAGCAATCAGATCAAACATCTGCCAAAGAAAGAGATCCTTGTCAAGAGGTTGCGGTACCGAAAGTTTAAACAGTATCTCATCCCTGGAATAACGACGATTCCATTTGTACTGCCTTGAGGGTGTAATTCAGTGCTGGATATGGATTTTCTCGACGAATTTGATGTTTCGGATCTTAAGAATATGCTTTCTTAGTCAACCTTGTAATAGGCTTGCAAGACATTGATTCGAAAGGTCTCCATGGAATAAGACATATGTCTCAATATTAGATCTCATATACATAATATTTTATATTAATTGAATATATCGCGTAACATAAGGTCTACGTTGCGCAAGATACGCAGGTGGATGCATGTAATCGTACACACCTGTGAATAATTGGTGAAACATCCACGGCTGTTTGTGTGTATACACTTACAGTCTTCCCTACTTCGCTTACACCTCAAAATAGACACGCTGCACACATTGTTATAAAGTTGTCAAACCATGAACCTTTTGTTATAATGAGATAGAATGGCATAGACAAACGTCGCTAAGTGATAACCATTAGAATACATTTATTTAACCTTCAGCACCGACATTCCATGTCTACTTGAGGGTTCAAAAATTGAACTGTTCATGTCGAGATAATCTGTCATAATAAAACATCCACGTATAAAAAAAACTATATTATTAATCTACTTGGTGATATCATTAGCTTGCGCCTCATGATGGACACAATCCTTGCCTCGTCTCTGACTTACCACAGCTACTTCAGGAGGAGTTTTCCAACGTACATCTGGTGCAGTATGCCGATGATGTGGCTCTTGCGAGCAGGGATTGACCGAGTCTTCAGCGTGCTCTTTACGTACTGAGTTCATACTCCCGCACAACGTTCATTCCAAGATCGCTCACGACGTAAAACTATACATGCCGGTCGACGGTCTCCACGTCCTGCAACAGTCCCTGGACGCCCTCCACCTCTGGTCCCTGGACGCCAGCCTCAACCTGTCCGTCGACAAATGCCTCGTTCTACACTTCGGCCATCGCAATCCCCGCCTCCCGCACTTCATCGCCGGTCGCTAAGTCTCTTCCCCAACCATCGTAAAAGACCTCGAAGTCCTCTTTTCGCCCTCCCTTTCGTTTCGAACAGGTGTCCTCCGTTCTTACAAGAGCCGTCCGCCTGTGTAACTGGCTCCTTCGTTCCTTCAGTGTTTCCCACCCCGACCCTTTGGTATATCAGTCCATCGTCCTCCTAATCACATACGCGTGCCAAATATGGCACCCTCGCCTAAAGTTCGACCCGAAACGCCTAGTTGCACTCCAACAACGTTTCATTCGACGTGTAGAGCACCGCTGTGCGCTCCCTCGGCACTCCCTGCTGGTCCCTTTGCTCGAGTCAGTCCTCCTCGAGGAAGACTTCAGACTACTCCGCCGCCTCAATCACGATGAATCCCAGTTGCTGAGTCTCTTCGACCAAACCCACACGAACACAAGAACGTCCTTCATCATAAGGACAAAAGCTATCGCCCGCTAGTCTCTCATTAAAAGCCCCTTCCCCTGGAGGATTGTCGACCACCTGAACTACCCCTCTTGATCCACCCGGCAATAAGCCCCCCCCCCCCCTTTATTGTCTTGTATCTATGATATTGATGAATAAAGCGCTGTTAATAATACTGTGCCTAAAATGGATGGGAGGTGAATGTTAGGAAGACGAATGCGTTTAAAACAGTTTGTCCGTTGGGTATGTGGATTCCCTCCCTCACCTGAAGGTCATCTTATCGTGGAATCGTTAACGCTTTTCTTTTCACTGTGAGGACCGTGTGACCGCAGGAGCCTTATTGCATCGACAAGGATTAGGATCATTCAGAAACTCCCGCTGGAGACAGCTCATGCCTTTTGCAACATCTATGTGACTCCGATCGCGTCCCACGGCATCCAAATCACTTGGTGTCATTTTTCAGCCAGACTGTTTTCAGCCATCGATAGGGTTAAGATATCTCACCGAAAGTCCATCTTAGAGGCCCCAAAAAACTCACGGAACAGGCTGGTCTACTCACTGGCAGGACGGGCCTGTATCATAGAGTATCTGGTGATGGGGTTTGAGCTGCTGACAACGGCGGCACTCACTACGTTCCGTGAAGAGTTTTGCAGAAAAATGAGAGAAATACAGCCGGAATTTCCCACGACAGATGCGATGATCGACTCAATGTGGAGGAATCCCCTCCAGGAACGTCGGTGTTACATGACTACCCATTACGCCTTGCATGGCTTTTGCCACCGTTTTTTGCGAGCGACAGCAATTTCATGATGACTGCAGATGTAAGGGGTGTGGCTCTGCATGTGAGCTGTATCATTACTCAAAATGCGGTGGGGCTCCTTCCCTATCCACCCTCTCAAAGTAAACAGGCTTGAGTTATCATGGCATATTATTATTGCATTCATTTACACACTTGTAATATCCATTGCATGAGGTTAATAGATTGATTGATAATCCTTGCAGGATGTTCCCGAGTTCATAACGAAGTTCTTCAAGGTTAATTGCAGGTCGTGGTTTAGAACAGAATACTAGACATAATGGGTTTACACATTGTTAGTTTTTATCAACTCTTCAACTTATTTTTTGTTCCGAATAAGTTTAATTATGAGTTCATTGCGATAAGTGCGCTTGAATCGCACAATCGATCCATGAATTCCCTGACACCGATTAAAGCATAGAAGGAAAATAATTTTTATGAAAGGGAAGAAGCATATGTAATAAAATGCAAATATTCTATTACTCACAATAGGGAGTGAAAGAAAATAAGTATTCTCGATTACATGGCTCATGCCATTTTGAAGTTTACGACTGATTATCCACCCAAATATATTGTTGAGCTTGTTGGACCAAGCAATGAAGGAGATACGGAGCCCTGACACTCGATCCCTGCATGAAGTTGACAGCTAGAATCTACCCCCGCAGAGATCATCGCAGGGACCCTCTTACGCCACCGGATAACCCAGATGCTTCTAAGTTTGCGGAACTTCCCAAGAGTGAGGTATAGGTGAGAGCACGAGCTCCTAGAAGAACCTCCTCTCTCATACTGCGTATAAGTATAGTAGGTTTGCCTCGTTTCGGTCAGATCAAACTCGTTTCTGTCGAAAATCAAGTTTGTTTCGATTATTTCGTTCGTTCATACGCATTGTCATCAAGATCATTGTATTACCGAAATGGAGTTCTCAGTAACAGACAGAGGTAACAGGATGTTATTGTACCAAGGTTATGAGTATATATATCATCGAAGGGGAAAAAGTGGTATCTCAACATGGAGGTGTAGATTGGAACACAAACGCTGCAAGTCCAACATCAAGCTTAAAGAAGATCAGTTAGTATCTGCACCAACAGAACATAATCATTCCCCATGTCCTGAGAAGGTGGAGGCAAACAAAGCCATATGTCAGATGAAGATGGCTGTCACCTCTGGAAATGCCATTCCTCACAATGTCATCAATGAGGTAATATCCAAGCTATCAAGTAACCAGATCAAACATCTGCCAAAGAAAAAGACACTTGTTAAGAGATTGCAGTACCAAAAGTTCAAAGAGTATCGCATCCCCTGCGCGCTGCCTGAATGGTGTAACTCAATGCTGAAAATGGATGTTCTCAAGTTTGACTTTTCGGATCTTGAAAACTTGATTTTCTAGACAACCTTGTGATAGACGGCGACACACATTCCCCCCTCTCCATTATTCCTATGAGATGCTTCAATATTGGAGTTCATATGTAGATTAAAATGTTAGTAATAATTACGAATTTTGTATATATTGATGTTTTGTACGTATATGTACGCAAATAAAATCTAGAAAAGAAAGAATAATGATGTTTTTGTTGCGTGAGATACAAGCAGGTGGATGTGTGTAATTGTACACCCACATGAATAATTGTGAAACCTCAACCGATGACTGTACGTTTAATGAAAATCTTATTTATTGAATAAATCAGTTTTAAGTCGTTTAATTCCGTTGAAATATTAATTCGGTATGCGCCATTTGCACACTCTATAAGCACTTCTTCAGAATACATGGAGTGCACACAATGAGTTGTTTTTCACGAAGATTACAGTTTACCTTTTTCCGGGAAATTTTATATTGGGCACTCGGCATACGTTGTCATAAAGTTTGAAAATCATCAATCTCTGTTGTGCTGACACGGAAAGGGATGGCCAAATACAACATGTCACCGAGTGTTCCCTATTAGAAGCTTGCACCTCAGATGATAAATACGATCCTTACAAAGAACAAACATTACATCTTTGACCAAGGACACCATGAGTCATGAAGTTACAAAATGATCTTCTGTCAAATTGTGAGATTTATTGTTGTTCAGTTTAAGTCTGTTTTGCTTTTAGTAGCAAATTAATTCCACAGTCATCGCCTGTCTGGTTTCTGGTCGTCAGCACACACATCTATAAGTCGGGTAGAAGTTCCTCGCTTGAGACCATCAGTTTCCAACATAATTGAGAGAGAGTAGATTGGAACGCCTTTTTGAACCGGCAAATTTTGTTTCATGAGGTTTATGTTGCTACATTCGGTTAATGATCTACTTACTCTGCCAAAATACCTACGCTTCAGCTGTTAAAAACTTACTGTACCGGTCACTGATCCATTTACTATGACAAATGCCTCATAGGAACTGCCTTGAGAAGCCCGCGTTCAGTGTTGAACTCGATTTTTCCTGTCCATTTATCAGAACACATCCGGGCGCGTTAACGACCACCTAAGAATCTAACTAATCTAAAATTTAATATGGTATAACTAGTCCAAAATTTCATGGCTCGCTCTTCCACATGAAAAAGTGTTTCTGATAGAAGTCTCTTAGATAGTTGGAACCTATATGATCTTGCAATGAGATTCTTCTGTTGGCATTTGCTTCACCCGGCAATGCATTCGGAAATGAGACCGACGTTTTTCCATGCAATAAACATGCTGCATCCAGTTCTCTGAGTATAATTAGACAATAGAGTTGTGAGACAATAGAGCGTCAGTTTTATCGCTTTGCTCTGCTTGATTGACATAACATCCAGTCCCACACTTTCACCTTACATACTTACTTCTAGAGCCATCTCAAAATCCATATTTCTTAACCTGCGTTGATGTGCACCTCAAATCTGTCACTTATACGAACTTGTTTTTCTCTGCGGCACTTTGTACATAAAGTGTATATCTGAACGAAGTTCTTGAAGACACCGTTGGCACACCAAGGAAGGGGTGCTTACTACTGCGGGACTAACCGTTTAGACATCACCCTCTAAACACCGTAGGCACCCAACTTTTCTGATGGAATTGACTGACCACATTAATAATCAGCTACGAGGTGCTGATTATGTCAGATTCGGTGAACTAAGAACTATACATACACAATACTATAAAAACACCCATCACGCAATCTCCTCCTGACTTGTCCATCACGCTTCCGATAGGCTCAGCAAGCCAGATGGAATTCTCATCCTTCATTCAATCCTTCAGATCACCATTGTTCGTCCTATCAAGGCATACATACACCTTGCTCTCTCAGACGTAGCACACGCAAAAAAACCATGCAAGACATCATCATAAACTCCACACGCATAACATTGAGGGGATACCCTTACATCTAAATCTTGCAACGTACTCCCTATTATAGACTTTCCACACACAACATGATGCAGCCACACTTGGACTCACCGACCACATCTCTAACAGTCATCAGAGATGACCCCACCGACAATATCATACCCACATTCTTCAATGTTTCACCCCCGTCCAGAACCACCCCTGCACTCCACAACGGTGATACGTTCCTTAACATAGGAACTCCGGTCGGTAAGGCAATCTCCCTCAGCTGCTTTGAACCCTTATCCGCCCTCCCATTGCCATTGTGAAGAGTTGAGAAAGCTGGTCCATATTGCAGGGAAACGAGCCCTAGTACTTGTTGACAGTAAATTAAATTATAGTTGTAAGCCTTAGATACATTCTATGGAGGAAGTGCTAGGGAATCATGAGTGTACATTTGCTGAGTAAAATGAAAAAACTTGATGATGTTTCAACTAAGGGCAAAGCACAATTTTTTTCCTGCATTGCAGCAACTCGTTTTCCCGCATTTTACATTAACGCCTTAAACAGGCGTGTTAAATATGTGTTACTCCTGTTGGAACACAGCACACCATTCCCATACATAAAAACCCGACTCTTCAGGACGCTAAGAAGCTCGAGGATGGAGGCCAGCCCCCCCCCCTCCTTCCCTGATTCTGATAAACGCGAATTTATTGCGAAATCGCGAATTTCGCGAAAAATCACCATCCCTACCTGTAAGCGTTATAGTCCTATCGGACTTTCGGATGCTAAGATAAGAATTATGGGTCATTTCTTATTGGAATTTACCATGGGGGGGGGGGGTCTCAGCCAAATTCTGAACAGAGGGGGGAATATAGAGTTCAGGGTAAACGTTAGCTGTGCAACATGACTCCAGCATGTCAAGTTCAGCTGTAAACTCGACACAAAATCTGAATGAAACAGCCAGATTGCACCCCCGCAGAGATCGCCCATGGGTAATATCTCAGTAATAAAAGCTCACATACGCCTGCTAGACAACCCCAGGTGTTTCTAAGTTGGCGGGACTTCCCAAGAGTGAGGTATGGGTGAGGACACAACCCCCAAGGAGAACCTTCTCTCTTATTTTTTGTATAGGTATAGTAGGTTGTTCCTCGCTTCATTTGGGTTAAACTTGTGTTTCGTTTCTGTTGAACATCAGGTTCATGTAGATTATTCCCTGCTTTCGCACGAATCAGCAGGATCAGCGTATTCCCATGATGGAGTGTATTCCAATGATGGAGTGTGCTCCTAAGATTGAGTGTGTTCCCAAGATGGAGTTTATTCCAAAAATGGAGTGTATTCCCAAAATGGAGTGTATTCCCAAAATGGAGTGTATTCCCAAGATGGAGTGTATTCCCAAGATGAATGGTCTACCAAAGGTGGAGTGTTTTCCAGAGATGGAGTGCATTCCAAAGGTAGAGTGTATTCCAAAGGCAGAGTGTATTCCTCAGATGGAGTGTATTCCAGAGATGAAGTGTATTCCAGAGATGAAGTGTATTCCAGAGATGGAGTGTATTCCAGAGTTGGAGTGTATTCCAGAGTTGGAGTGTATTCCAGAGATGGAGTGTATTGCAGAGATGGAGTGTATTCCAAAGATGGAGTGTATTTCAAAGATGGAGTGTATTCCAGAGATGGAGTGTATTCCAAAGATGGAGTGTATTCCAAAGATGGAGTGTATTCCAAAGACGAAGAGTATTCCCAAGATGGAGTGTATTCCGAAGATGGAGTGTATTCCGAAGATGGAGTGTATTCCAGAGATGGAGTGTATTCCGAAGATGAAGTGTATTCCAAAGATGGAGTGTATTCCGAAGATGAAGTGTATTCCAAAGATGGAGTGTATTCCAGAAATGGAGCGTATTCCAGAGATGGAATGTATTCCGAAGATGGAGTGTATTCCAAACAGGGAGTGTATTCCAAACAGGGAGTGTATTCCGAACGTGGAGTGTATTCCAAGCGTGGAGTGTATTCCAAGCGTGGAGTGTTTGCCAAACGTGGAGTGTATTCCAGAGATGGAGTTCTCAGTAACAGACAGAGGCAAAAAGCTGTTATTGTACTAAGGTTATGAGTATATACACCATCGGACACTGAAAATTGGTATCTCAACATGGAGATGTAGATTGGAACACAAACGCTGTCGTGCCACCATCAAGCTTGTTGAGAACCAAATAGTGGTTGAACCAACCGAACACAATCATCCTCCATGTCCTGAGAAGGTGGAAGGCTCTATGCCCTAACAAGGCCATGTGCCAGATGAAGATGGCTGTTACGAGTGAAGATGTCGTTCCCAAGAATGTCATGAGTGAGATGATATCCAAGCTGTCAAGTAACCAGAAAAAAACATCTGCTGGTGAAAACCACAATTGTTAAGAGACTACGATATCAAAAGTTTAAAGAGTATCGCATCCCTGGAACATCGAGGATTCCGTGCACACTGCCTGAAGGGTAGGTATGACTCAATGGTGGATATAAATTTTCTCAACGAATAATTTGACTTTTCGGAAATTGAGACCATGATTTCTTGGTGAACCTTGTGCTAGAGGTGCGAGATATCGATTCGAAAGGCTTGCCCTCCACATTCGTAGCATGTGCCTCAAAATTCCAACTAATCTGCACGAAATAGATGAAATTTACTGAGCGAACATTTAGACTTGAAACCGTTTTTGGATTTCACAAGCATAAGTTAAAAGACACATACATGTATATGGCGGGACGGTGGAGAGTTTTGAGGTACTCGTAACCCCTTTTAGTACTCCTCATTATGGATGGGGTATGAGGTGAGGGAAGAATGAGGGCTGCATCTTCGGAATGGAAACTCGAGCTAG
>JAQFXQ010000282.1:0-10017 GCA_034693645.1 Pergamasus crassipes | reverse complement strand
CATCCCATTTATTACGGTATACTCCATTATAAATTGATTGGAATGGAAAACAGAATTTGGTTTCTGAAATAATCTGCGCGCTTATTAATGTGGTCGAATTTCAAATATCTCCAAGAGGGTCCCGTTCACCTTTCAAGCAGGATACTAACTGTCTAAGACAATCCCATCTCATTCCATTTTTGACCAGGATACCATAACTCACCGACGCTCACAAAGGTACACGACGCCATCCCAGACCATGAAATTTCCCCCAAAATGTCCCTGATATCGTGCACAAAGTTATGTAGACATAATGCCAAGCTCATTACATGCTTAAAATACTTTATGCTATGTGAACGACCTTGTGTACAGTCCCATGATCAAAAGGTCTTTCGTACTAATGCTTCAGAAACCAATTAGGAACCATGAAGTATCCAAATCGAGATAAGTGACCAAAAACCTATCGAGATCAGGTGATGCAAGAATTAATTAGACGTCTGTTCCCGACGCTAATACTCTCTTCGGCACAAACGCCCTTCATCAAGGGCACAACAAGGCGTCAGCTAGACTAACCTTCAAATCCGTACTTTCCTCGTCTCCACGTTCTCGTATGATCAAAACATAAGCAATCAGCTCTCTCGCTTAATAGCTTAGAGTTACCAAATGGATATGGTATGACAGCAAAAATCATCAAGTATTGTATAAATTCCCCTCATTGGGGAATCATCATCAATGTTCTGGTTGAAAAAGATCGGTCCTTGTTTGTATCCAGCATCATTTCTAAGAATTTACCCGGGTTACTGCCCTATTAATTTCATCAATGGAAGAGAGGCAAAACTAGAGGTGGTTGGTGGTATAAATGTCTTGGGGGCCGCGACAGTTACGTTCAAACCTCTATCAGCCTCCAGGAACCATGAAGGTAGGTGCACCGATGGCGGTGGTAACAACCCCGTATCTAAACCCAAAATTGGCAAAGTTCGCAGTCCTAATTCGCAGTGTCGTACTTCGAATCACCAATACACATATATTCCGAGAGTAAAGTGCGCCACGTCGATCCTCAGTGCACACATGTCTAAATCCCACCGCGCGTCTTCGAGTCTCACCACACGTGCGTCCTTCGTGAGCGTTTGCCACAGTTCTAGTGCGCTCACTGCAGGTTTCCGCATCCGTACTTCGATTTTCAGTGTTCACGCCTCGATTCTCAGTGGGCCGACTACCATGGCCGGTATCCACACCTCGATTTGCAATATTCACACTCCGATTTTCATTGTCCACACTGAGAGTACTGGTATCCGCACTCCCGTTCTTAGAGTCCCCGTTTCGACTTCCTGCAACCGCACTACGATTTCTAGTAGCCACTTCTCGATTTTCCGTGTCGTCACTTCGGTTCTCAATGTCCAAGCTTCGAATACCGGTGTCCGCACTTGGGTTCCAAGTATCCGCACCCCGATTCCCAGTCTCCACACCTAGTGGTCACGCTTCGAACGCTAGCGTACATTCTTCGAACACTACCTCCGTACTTCGGTATACGTGATTCGGTCCCCAGTGTGCGCACCTCGACTCTCATCGCACTTCGAGTACAATTCACTTCAGTTTGTTTCCGCACGTAGATTCACCTTATCTGCCCTTCGAGCACCAAAGTCCGCCCGACGGGAGTCTGCACCAGCATTTAGATTCTTAGTGTCCACAATTCGACTCCAAGAACTCGTACTTCAATTCCCACTATCTCAGCGTCGACACTCAGTGTTCGCACATTCAATAACATTGTTCGCAAATCGAGCACCAGTGCTCATCTGTCGATCGCCAGTTCCCGCACTTCAAATCCTAGTATAAGCACTTCGAGTAGTAGTGTCGCCCTATGAGTAGCAGTGTCTCCACTTCGAGTTCCAGTGGCCGCATATCAACTGCCAGTGCTTGTGCTTCGAGTACCAGATTCCTCACTTCGGTCACAGTCCGCACGTCGAAAATAAGGATCCGCATTTCGATTCTCAATATTCCCACCTTGACTACCACAGTCCACATTTCGATCAACAGTATCTGGAATTCGACTCCCAGTGTCCGCATTTCGAATATGGTACCTACGCTTCGAATAACAATGGGTGTACTTCGAGTACCGGTGTCTACAATTCAATCGATTATCAGTGTCCCATTTCGGAAACCAGTGTACGCATTTCGATTGCCAGTGTTCGCCGTTCGATTTCAAGTATCCGCACTCCGGGTAGCAGTATCGCACTTTTAGTAGCCGTGGCTTAACTTCGAGTTTCAGTGCCCGTAGATGGATTGTCAGTGTTCCTGCTTCTAGTAGCGGATTCCGCACTCCGACCATCAGAGTCCGTACTTAGAGTTCCAGGATCCGCAATGCGAGAGCCAGTATCCGTACTTCGATCCTTAGTATGCATATTCAATCACAGGAATCCGCACTTCGATTCCCAGTATCTGCGTTTCGAACAACAGTGTCCTCATTCACGATCGCTTTGAGTAGCAGTGTCCGCATTTCGATTGCCAGTCTTGGCATTTCGATTGGTAGAGTCCTCATGTCGATTATCAGGGTCCGCACTCCGATTATCAGGGTCCGCATTCCTATTGGCAGGGGCCGCATTTCGACAGTGCTTCACGCACCAGATTCCGTATTTAGATTACCAGAATACGCACCTCGATAATCAGAATCTACCCTTCGAGGATCACAATCCACATTCGAGAACCAAAACCTTCGCACTTCCATCACTAGCATCCGTGTTGCGATTCCCTGTAACCGCATTTTGAGGAACAGGATCCGAGATTCAATTCCTAGAATCCGCGCTTCGACTCTCAGTAACTACAATTGGTTTCCCAGTTAGCACAACTCGTTCCCTGTATGTACAATTAATTTTCCGGAATGGCTTCAGACCCTTCCCGTCCCTCAAGTGGGGACCCTGATAGATGACGGCATCTTCAAGATCGCAATTTGCCTGCGACCAGATATTCACCCATGCCGCGAGCACGTGTGCTTGAGATACTGGTCTCAAGTTGACGCCACAGACACTCAAGGGCTGCGCTGCAGACGTTGTCAGGGAGGAATCCCACGGCATTCGGCCTTGAATGAAGAAGTCAGAAGGGCACTTTGTCCGGCCCATATCCCCACCAGGAGGCAACCCATCGATCTTTTCAACAGTTAACTACTACCCAATGGAATCACCCTGGAAACCTGGAGAATGGAACGCTGTGCAGCGTGGGATATTATCGTTGTGGACACGCTGGCGCCTTCTTACATCAAAGAAACTCGCAGCACGCCAGGATCGGCCACGAACGTCGCGGAAGGAAGGAAGTTGCAAAAGTATGCTCACCTGCCACAGGAGCATGAGTTCATTCCGCTGGCGTTCGAGACCCTCTTCACCATGGGTAAGCAGACAGAAGATTTCATTCGTGACCTCTGTAAGACCCTGCGGGACACGACAGGTGACACGAAGGCTGGCACCTTCTCCTTTCAGCGCCTATCGTTGGAGCTCATACGCGGGAATGGTGCCCCAATTATGGAATCGATGATGGTAGATGATGAACATGATTTGTCCAGCCTTCTTCTATAAACTACTATGATGCTTTATCAATAAAATAAATCAATGTTATTTCCGCGATCCGCACACCAATTTCCACCATTCGCGTTCCGATTCATAGTGTCCGAACTTTGAAGAGCCTTATCCGCTTTTCGAATGCCAGTGTCCTCACTTCGAGTAGCAATTTCGCACTTGCTCGAGTATCTGTGGCCGTACTTATGGTGGCAGTAAACATAGCAATTTCCTGTATTCGTGCTTGTAGTGTACCAATTCGTCAGTTTACGGCGTTTTCATTTTTTTTTTCGTCGTCTTTTATTTTTATTCACATTTAGCGAGTCAGAACCCATACTTCCAGAGTCAGAATCCATACTTTGAGAATCAGAACCCACAATTCAAGGATCGAAACTCAGACTTCAGGCATAAGAATCCCCCATTCGAGAACCTGAATCCGCACTTCCACTCCCAGTGTCCGTAGTTCGATCCCCTATATTCGAACTTGGTGCCCAGGCACAATTCGACTCCCAGTATGAATAATTCAATTTACAGTTTCCGGAATCAGATTCTCTGTATCCGCGTTTCAATTCATAGGGTCCGAACTTCGAACAGCAGTAACGAGAATTTCAGCTTGCAGTGTATCGAGAATTCCTGTAGCAATGTCCACATATCGAAGACCATAGTCTAAACTGCGACCACCCGCAGGCGCACGTCGAGCACCAGTGGACGCATTTCGACTGCCCTTCAAATAGGTAAGGTACCATTGTGGATCAGACCTTGGGTCTCCCTTTTGTAACAAGGGCGAAACACTCAGCGATCGTTTTAGAAGCTCGAATCCGGGGGCAATTGAACCAACTTCAGGGCCAAACTTCTCCACCCATCGACGTGCGTTGGAACAGAAAAATCTCAGGGAAGAAGTTTTTCCGCTGTCTCGATCCGATCCCAGGTACGCTGGGTTTCTGCCTTCGAAATGACCACTGTACCCACACGGCCACACCGCCGATATAATTATGAGGCTACGAGCTTCCAGTACCACTGTCGCTACTTCGGCTACCAATGTCTAAACTTCGATTACTCATCCCCAAACGTCAAGCACCAGCGTGAAAACTCAACCGCACCACGTCACCAGTGTCAGCACTTTAACTACGAGTACCTGCTCCTCGACTGCAGTATCCGCAATTCGATTACCAGCATCCGCACTTCGATTACCATTGTGCGCACTTCGATTGCCAGTGTCCGTCCTTCGTATGTGCGTGTTTGCGCGTCGAATAACAATGTCCGTGATTCGATGACCAGTGTTCACACTTCGATTACCCGTGCCCGCGCTCAGAGTAGCAGTGTCCGCGAAGTGCGTACAAGTTGAGTCAGTGTGATTATCAATGTACTGGCACTGCGAGAGTACCAGTGTTCGCACTTCAACTACCAGTATCATTGCCTTTAGAATCAGTAACCACATTTCAATTCCCAGTATATACGAATGAAAGGCTTATAATCACTGATGACCCACGAATGGAAGGACGCACAGTGGTGCCTGTAGACATCTATGTTGGGCCATTGTTTTTCACAGTTGTTCTAGACATCCCTTCCAGCACGAAAGCAAGTTGAATGATGGATCTTTTTTATTTCAGGCTCTACTTTTTCTCGCTCTTCTATGTGTCATCTCGGCCTCTATCCAACCCACAGTGGCTTCCAGACGTTTTTGTGGTGACAGGCTTTGGAAAATTGTGGAGGAACTGTGCCTCCCGCTCGGGGGAGTCCGAAGTACAAAGAGAAGTCTCATGTTTTTGCCTCCAGGTACGCTTAATCTAATTCCATTCATAGTGAAATTTATGAAAAGCGAAGATACTAGGGTTATTATTGTAATAGGTACTAACTACTACTATGGGCTGACAGCCATTAGACCGCTTTGACAGCCATTAGACCGCTTTAACAGCTATTAGACCGCTCTAACAGCTATTAGACCGCTCTAACAGCTATTGGACCGCTTTGACAGCCATTAGACCGCTTTGACAGCTATTAGACCCCTCTAACAGCTATTAGACCGCTCTAACAGCTATTAGACCGCTCTAACAGCTATCAGATCGCTCTAACAGCTATCAGATCGCTCTAACAGCTATAAGGCCGCTCCAACAGAGGCTCTTACGATGTGGTCTCTTTGTTCTAAACGGTTTTGATGCTGAGCGTCTTTTTCCTGCGTCTGACAAAACAATAGCACTGATAATTCAGGCCCTCGGCAAATTCCGAAAAGAAAGCCCAGCGACAGAACTGTGGCTGAAGCATAGCAACGATTAGTAACGTGCGAGTGACTAAACCGCTCGTCTGGTACTAAGTGTACTATGTACATACTACATAAGGTACTAAGAGCACAGCTTTATAATCATATATATATAAACGGGCAAGTGTGTGAATACTAGACTCGATCAACACCTAGACAATAGCAGGAAAGGATACTCCAATCTTAAATCTCATAGGTGAGGATGCAGGGGATGCAAGCCAATTCCTGGGTTCACTAAGATATTATGGAACAAACCCACTGACCCTATTGTTAGAAAGTTAGTAGAAGGATATGAGATTGGGAGGAATCCGGACTGTATCAGTCAACCCACGTTGGACCCCACGTCCACTGAGGTCAAACTTATGTTAAGATATGGCGTTATGTGATCACTTTCCGTCTTCCAAGGCAGCTAATGTCGAACATCATTGTGCCATATTGACAAGCACATCTGGAGTATAAATGTGGTTTCTTTTCCACATCTCGACATTCTTGACACATTGGATCATTCTGGCGCGCAGATCAGATGTTGTTGCCTGGTGTGGATTCGATGAACTGTTGTGTGTCCCTTTTTCAATAAATCTTAATTTCTGAATAATCTTTGAGCGCACATTTTGTGTTTTCCATTAACATCAGTGGTTAATTTAGCTCATAGCAACAATCTTAATATGTACATATATATATATATAATACAAAATATATTCGCTAACTTTCACTCAATAACACACTCAGGGTTTCACATTATTATATAAATAAACATATATATATAATATATATAATATGTATATTGGTTTACGGGAACATTCTATATCATGAGCTCTACATGTATATATATATAGTGTTTGTAAGTTTTACTTAGCTTTGTTTCCACTTTCACAACTAGGTCACGTAGGATGATATGATACTCCTTTTCATGAGGTAACAACAACTCATTCTTGTTTTTGCTACTCCTTGTGGAATGCATGAGTATGATTCGAACTACCAGGCTTTGAGGACGAGGTTAATCACTTGCGTAAAGTAACAGTATCTTCATCTAGGGAATCGTTTCTCAATCTGCGGGTAGATGCGTCTCATAGGTATATGACTGGCGTTGAAAGAAAGATTGTATTTCAAGTGGGTACCTATAAACTTTTCTGACATGCGAGGGAGTTCAAGATTTGTTGGAGGCATAAAGGGTGCGTTGAAATAAATTTGAATAGGTCCTTGCAGGGTGTGAGCATCAAGAAAAGGTTATGAAGCAACTGTGTAGAGTGCTGTTCTATGGAGTGGTGTCTAGAGTGCTTAGAGAGTTTAGTCTTTAAGCGTATCCAATAGAATTTGAAAATTGTTGCTTCTCTCAGCTAAAGATTCAGTGGAACAGCTCATGGTGGAATAACCGATAATGAATTCAACGAAACTATCGTTTTTTTGGAGTGAATTTTTAGCACGAACCTGGATTCTATGCTTATTGCCTGCACCTGTGTATTTACAAAACATGAAAACGATAGTTGTGTGAGCTAGAGTGCAGTGCTGGGTACTTCGGTTTGCTCGCACTAGAAGTCAAATGTTATGTTAAATATTCCACGATGCATCCTAAAATTTTGTTTAAACCATTCCTTTCTGCCAAATCATCTACACACCTGAGTTGTACAATTGGCACGGACATTGCGAAGCACGGTGTAGGAGCTAGACTCTGACTGGTTTGCAGGTTTACCTGCCATTTAAATTTAACGCCTTGATCGCCCCTCATCTTACTGATGTATATTTCTGAATTTCTAATACCACTTACGAGAATACTTCCCCGAGACTTGGAAAAACCCTTACAAAGTTACCTGCTGAGGTTGAGGTCTTCATAAAAATAAAATTGGGTTATCAAAGATACCAGGGATCAGCTAAGTCCTGTTAACCCCGACATGTTGGCGCTCATTTTAATCATCCTAAGCTTGAAAACGTTGCAAAGTGGTTTTAATATCATATATTCAGCAACATTTCAGCACTCTTAAGTTAGACTTATAGTGCGGTGATGTTGAAATGTTGTTTAATCGCTAGGAGCTCAAACTGTGGTTGTTTCGCAAGAGTTGAGTTTTCATGCGGTGGAATATGTATTATTGCACCATGTTGGTGGCGTATTTGAATATTTACCACATAGTCTATCCTCAGGACGTTGATATACATATGAATGAATATTGTTCGAACAGAGATGCACTAACGTCATGGATACATTAATGACATTGATGAGCATATGCAAGGATGGATGAAAGCGTTCATCAGATTATCCGTATAGTATTAGTTGATATCACTCAATCAGTGGGAGTGAGAGTGGCACTGGGAAGGAGAGTGGGAGTGAAGCCATATTGATCGTGTGCTCATCATAATAATTGCATTAAAGCTTATGAAGTTGTCGCTTCATCTCTCGTAGAGTTCCACAATATAAATATTGTGTCTCATCACAGGAAGGCAATTATCTTCTATCCCTCATCACTCATCGTGATTGTAGCGATCTTGATTGTTACTTTTTACTGGTGTCTTTCTATCTAGGAAAATAGTTTATCATAATAATCATGCCCTTCAATAGATAAGGAAATTAGTTAAGGGATTCTAGGAGAGCAGTGGTAGTCTGAGGTTTGGTAGCCTTTATCTTTCTCCTGCAGTTCTTCTAGGGACTAATTGACCTCGGTGTATTTCCTAATCGGCACGTGGGTGTTACGGTGTCATTAGAATACAAAGTGAAGCATAGTTGAGTCATAATAACTAACGATAAGGGAATATATAACCCAAATCAGGTAGCATGTCATATACATTTCATGATGGTAACTAGTTAGATTGGTAAGGGCAACAGTGAAGGCACTATGGTTCATGTATCCTGTATTGATATATGTTCATGTGGTCTCAGAGGTAAGGAAGGATTTGGTCATGATAGAGACACAGGAAGTGCCACGTGAGATGGATATAAGGTTATGGTTTTATACATGACACGCATTTGGCTTATTGTGATTGGAAGGGAAGAACCCTAGAGGGATAGTTGCATCAAATCAAACATCTGTTGCCTTGTTATCTGTATGGCTGATTTATCTGTTGCATCTACATGCTGAGGAATACGCTATTCGGAATATTCTATTATACAAGCGTGTTTCACCTATTTTTGCGCTAGAAAATCATGGACTTCTGAAATTTTTGATCGCGCTCCTCAGCAGCATGGTTGTTTATCCGCGCTTGATTCGTGCTTTTTATATGTCGCTTTGGGTTACATACATGTTATTATGTATACTTTAAGTATAAGTCACGTCTTTATCTATACCACGAGAAGGAAGAATATTTTGAGCGACATGTTGATGTGGTCACAAGTCACAATAACTGTCCCATATATTATATGATACAAACACTACACGTCTGCTACACGTATGTAGCCATAGACAATAAAATATTTATATGCTTTGCACCCATCCAATCGTCACGTGCGTTTCCTTGGATGTCCATCATAGATGAACATTGACCTCCACGAGAGTAATAATCAAATATAAAGGCAGAGTCATAACTATATATATTGATTGAACACGTCCCTCGTGGTGGTTATAACAAATATTGTAACGTTATATATACTTTCATTGGGAGGCTAATGAAGAATGGACCACGAATTTCCCAAGAAATTGATTAGCATTTTGTTTGGGAGCGGATGATGGTTTATAAGAGCTGAGTGAATTATTTGTATTCGTTTGCGTAGAGTATGATACTTTATATCGGATTGATTGAATTGACATTTTGTTTTTGTCGAGAGAAGATCTCTTTAAGCTTTGAGATTCAGTTGGTGATCTTCATTCCTCTGTTTGCCTCGATGAACATCCTCCAACTTGATAAATTTCACTCTGAATTTAAACTCGTCCTGAGTACGTTATCAGGATGGCTAGACAAGGATTGTTCTTGATTCTTCTTGTTCCTCCTTTGATATTTTCCTCCTTCAAGAAAGGATATAGTCTTATACTTCTTTGAACCACTCATTCCACTATTTTGATGTGTGCTTCTTACTGGCTAAGCCTTCCTTCCTTTGAGCAGATTGGCCTCACGGTTTTTAATATTTGGCTCTCCGATGTCCAAATTAATGAACGATGTTCTTGCGGACTCGAACAGCCCGGAGAGGATCCACTTAAAATCCCAGCCAGGTAACATGAAGAATAATACGTACATATATTATAAGAGCCCAATCAACTCTGAAGATGCAGAACATTCATTATGAGTACGCCATTATTATCTTCATGCATATTGTGC
>JAQFXQ010000281.1:0-10033 GCA_034693645.1 Pergamasus crassipes | reverse complement strand
GATCCGTTCGTGGTTCGCTGTATCCCATGAAGATGCGATCAGCTTGTTCAGGATCGACTCCACCGCCTGAGTCGCGAGGTGCTCGCACGTCACGTACTGCTGCTTGAGTTCTAGTACAATCCTCTTCGAAATAGTGTTCATCAAGGTGTCCTCCCGATCTTTGCTTGAGTCCAGCGATACACATCGACTTCTGATAAGAATTGCTAGTAAGAATCTGTAGAGTTTCAATAAGATGAGATAGATGCTAGGCGAGAGTTGGCTTCCCGCTGGAGTCACCAGACGATTGGCAAGCGAATGTAAAATACCTGACTTGATGCAATCATACTGCAGCTGAACTGTCTCGGAAGACTGAGGACTATTAGCAGGAAGTAATAACGAATACAGCACCTCGAGGTTATACTGCAAAACCGAGGGAGACTTAGTTCCAGTTATGAAGGTGGCCAAAGCCTTTGGATCTTCCGCAGACAGGAGCTGAATCTGTCTAATAGTCTCGGAACTAGCCGGTATATGCTGCAGCAGCTCCCATGTGACATGTTGAAGCTCAGGAATATCGCATATCTTCAAGCTGAATCTGATGAGCTCCTCATTGCGGGAGATGATGACGCCCGGTAGATGCGCCTCCATGAGGGTGTGATTTTGTGGGCCCGAATGCGCCACTTGGGTCATCTGCGGCGGAGAAGGCGCTTCGCTTTCACTGCTCGAGGTAGACACTGGCGAGGATTGATGGGCCGACATTGCCGCGGGGTAGAGCAATGAAATCGAGGTAGCAGAATTTAAAACTGGTTTCGCTTTAAAGCACGCCTTGCAGCCTGACACAATGTCCCCCATACATTGATGCCGCTTATCTGCAACCGGCTCATCATTCAGGTAAAAATCCAGCTTGTTTCCATCGTGAAGTTTCTGCTCCACCTGCTTCTTGAAGTTGTAGAAGATCTCGTTGGTATGCGAGACAAATGTATGTTGCTCATTATTCGTGTGGCTCATCAAGACAGCGATCTTCATCTCTTTACCCCTGAGCGCACGATGAAGAGGCAAATAAAGTCGGTCATGGCAATCACCGTCACATTGTTGTACATACTGGGTGAGCAGTTTCAAAACTCTCTTCATTTTGCGCAGCTCGGATGCTTTCTCTGAAGCTTGTAAGCACTTCATGGTGTCATAGGCGAGTTGTACGCGTTGAAAGCACGTAGAGACGAAGTCTTCGTGCAGCTCCATCCTAGTGCTCTGCAGTTTAGGTCCCAGATTGGTGTACGTTGTGCGAAGAATCTCACTTGCCCGTATGCTCACCTCGTCGCTCGCTAGCAGAACAACCTTCCAGAGATAGTCTTGTCCGATCAACTCTACATTATCAATCAAGTAATGATTGCTACTCGAGTGCGAAGAGTTCAAGTTCTTAGAGGCAATTAGGTTGCCTTCTTTACTGTTTACCATCTTGAAGAAGCGCTCGAAACATCGAATGCCGCTATCTGTGAGTTGAGCCGGATCAAACTTAAGGATGTTGTCTTCGAAGAATTGCTTATTGATATCAGGATCCAGATCTGGTTCATCTCCCATTAATTTTGCAAACCAGCGGAAGCAAGCCTCGCGGTCCGAAGCATAAGCTCCGTCTTCCGCAAGACACTTCCAGATTTGTGTGGCCTGTGGTGCACATAACCAAAGTTGGCCGTCCTTGAGCAGAAAACGTAGGAAATTTAAGCGTTCGCTCACATTGACCTTGTGCGAGTATCTGTGACCGGACCGCGCAACGTTCGGATCTGGGTGAGTCGACACGAACTTCTTGGACTCTCGGACATACTCCACTAGGTTTTGCGTAACTTGAACAACTAGCGTGTGCTGGTTTTGTAAAGTTGAAATCATATCGGACCGGGAAGGTCCCGAGCTGGCATTGCGAGCTGCTCCGTGCTGTGACGGCTGCGCCTCCTGGTAAAGCATACAGATATCACGAATGTGTTTCAAGGCTGGGATCACCCACCTCTCGTTAGTCTTCAATTCGCTTACACACTCATCGAGCCAATGCTGCTTCTGGGCGGAACGATCTTGACAGCAGCTGTAGTCCAGAATCTTGAGATGAGCACAGAG
Source organism: Pergamasus crassipes (assembly GCA_034693645.1). Lineage (NCBI taxonomy): Eukaryota > Metazoa > Arthropoda > Arachnida > Mesostigmata > Parasitidae > Pergamasus > Pergamasus crassipes. The sequence continues at coordinate 7,954 of JAQFXQ010000281.1, read as the reverse complement.
TGCAAGATCTACGATATCATTTGGCACTTGATTGTTATGTGCAAGACCCCAGAGAAGCTGCAGCACCTTGTGAGCCATCATTCCATCTTTGTCGTCTTCGGCGAGTCTTCTAATGAGCTCGATGAGCTTCTCGCGTTCCTTCTTGGTTGACGCCGTTGCCCAGGATTTCTTGAAGCAGGACTCAAACACGTGTTCGAGCTGTTCAGGCGAGAAATCCCAGGCCAACTTAGCGAGTAAATCGTGAATATTTTTGACTATGGCTTCATGTCGGGTCGCTCCACTTTGTGCTTCCCAAATCGCATCCAAATCATGAACAGTCAGTGACTTCTCCTTGATCATGAAACGCAGAATCTTCTCCAGTTTCTCCACATACTGCGGCTGGTGTAACGAGTCTCGCAGTACAATCGACAACACATTATTCCCCCGGATCCAATGCACCATTTTTTGGCATGTCAGATATTCCATGTCAGTGGCCTCAGTCGCACATCTTTGACCGTGGCCGCTCTGCCTGTATAGCATTACGCTCGTGATAGCTTTGTTAACTTCGTTCAGAGCATTCATCTTGCCATTAAAGGAGGAAATGTATAAAAGCTTGAGTAACATCTTCAGGCGAAACTCCTCCAACTGTTCGACAGTCTGCGTTTGGCCCGCGCATGAAGCAATTGCGCGCAGCCATTTTACAAGTAAACTTAGGGAATCGTTCTTGGTATCCTTTTTGAGCTGCTCATCGGATAGATTAGACAGATACCTTGGAACACTCTTAACGATAGGCATTAAATAGGTCGTAATCGTTGTCTTGAGCAACAACTGGCAACACTGCCCAAAAGGACGCACTAGAGACACGATAGTTACCAGTGGTAGAGAATTATCATTCGCTGTCTGTTCAAACCTCTTTAACAACATTTCAAAGCCGCCGAAGGCACCAAATTTGTTTATCATATTGACTAACCAACCCTTGGGGGACCTCGCGTCCATACTCTTTGCATATAGTTGATCCTGGGCCACGTTGTCCATCCCTCGTGACGCGTTGTAGGCGTGGAATTTGTTCTCCGGATTGAACACCAGGGCCAGCATGTCCAGAAGGGGTACACAGTCATCTTTTAGCTTAGCAACACACAGTTCAATCAGTAGTTCGCAGTTGTGGTAAATACACTTGTGAATCTCGAACTTCCAGAAGCTGATCGCTTCGTCGGTCAGGATCTTATTGAACGATGTAACAAGGCCCTCCCGAACAAATCTCTTGCATAGTTCATTCTCCTCGTCGGCTCCATTTCTGGCGAGGCGAAGCGCTGCCTTCAGTAGAATTTCCAGCTCGCCGTTGGGAAGTACAGGGACAACCCAACGGGATCTGCAAGGATTATAGTAACATTAGTCAAGCATTAAACGGAGCTCAAGGAATCGACGGATAGGGCACAGCAGTACAAATATAAGTCAATAAGCGAAGTTCAGCAAATCATCAGGTTGATATAGGGGTAGAAACAGAAAACCGTCCGTTCGGAGTGAATATGAGATTGGAGCAGAAAAATCAGTTAGTGAGTTTAGCCCACTAAGTAGTCTGACCTGATATTGGAGTACCCAAATTAAGCACATTAATTCATCCGGGGCATGTTATAGGAATACACGTACTAGGCGGACAATTAAGTACACAAGTCTTCGGATATAATGTTGGAATACAAATACTAATTTTTCAATAAGGTCAGTAAGTCGTCAGAAAGTTAAAATATCACACCCAATACTTATGGAAATTAATATCAGATCAAATGACAAACTACTTCAAGAAATAAATATATATTCACGCCAACAGAATAGCTTAAAATTTGGTATAGCGCAATGGATTACCTGTTTATCATTTCTTCGAGTTTCTTAAGCTCTTCCTCTGGGAAAGTTGTATCAGATTCATTGGCTGCCGGAGTCACCGAGGGTCCACCCTCACCTGCGGGCGTACCCTGGTCCCCAGCGTGCTCCTCTGCATCCTGCTTCGCCTTATCGTTCCCCACGATCTGTTTCCTGGCATCTTTTTCTTTTTCCTGATCATTTTCAGACGCAGCGATCTCACCCGAAGTTGAGGAAGAGCTCTGCGCGTGAATTACTACGGATACATCATTCACAGGATCATCACCTGAACCGATAACCACAGTCATGGCGTAAGCCAAACACACTTTGACAGCAAATTTGGTACAGCCCTCACTAGCTGACTCTCGGCTCTTCTTGCCTTTTCAGGTGGAATTGACCCCGATCTTGCAGTTCGGTGGATAATTTGAAAGCAAGATGGAACCCGCCCGCCGCGACGATGTGTTCCTTAAATTCACGGTTTCGATATCATTATACCTGCATAAAGAAAGATATAAACTCGTGAAAAACAGCTGTGGGAGAGGAACAAAAAAAAAGGGTGGTTGGACATATTTTGCACTAGATAAAACGCGACGTCTGGTAGCTAGTTACGTTGTTTTTGCGCAAGTTCTGCTGAAAAATAATTAGTTGCGATTTGACTAATTCTTATGTCGCAAGGCTTTCTCCACTAATACTAGGTTTCTAAATATTTGCCCCAAGTAAACCGGACCAATAACAAGAATAGCTCATACCCGGATAGATAACGAAGAGGCGATGAGAACCGACTTGAAAGACTCAAATAGTGAGGAAACAATGCGAGTTCACGGTCAGGAGTTCCAATAATAATCTAAAACAAAAGAAGATAAATTTATTAGAGAGTGAACAGATCGAAGTTTTTACAATTGCGAGAATCAGTTGAAAACGGTTGTTTCAACGTTCACAAGAATAGTCAGCTGTCAGGACAAGTTGAACTAAATAGAGTGACTAATAAATCGAATAATTAGAACGTAGTCCGAACAAACAATATTAGCAAAATAAATTTAACTCAAAATTTGCGCCGAATTTATTCTACTTTGCCAGAACTCTACTACATAGCTATTACAAAAAAATTAGTTCGAAAAAGTTATACTACGAGTCAGAGACGGAAATCAAATCTTCTGCCGATCCAGTCAGCGCAAAACAATGATAATCGGACTTTGATTCCTAACAAAATTAAGTCCGGCCAGTAATACCAATTTTCAGCTGATTTTTTCGAATCGCCGAGCTAAATATAATTCAGAGGCAAACGAGATATACAAAGCAACGGAATAACTCTAAGGCAAGATGTATGCGCCGGGTCAGAGATCTTGACTCAGATCACAGAATCAACTCGAGTTGACACTCTCCCTGTGAATCAGAACGTCACCCACATAGAATTTAACACTCAAACCATTCACGTTTTTCTCTACGAACTTATCCTTATCCATCATCCAATTGAGAGTTTCAATAAAATCGCTCAAACTTTTACCGGCCTCTATCTCAGCAGTGACAGGCTGCAAACCTTTCGACACGATCATGAAAGGCTTAGGAGGCGAAATTATTGCAAATTTAACTCAAATTCACAAGCATAGTTCCACCATTGTTGACGTCTTAATCAATTAGATGAATGAGTCGTCATACCAGCGTACATTTTGCAAAAACAGCGAACTTCATTTCGGAACTGGTACTCACTTTTTTTTAATAAATATTCCAACAAGAGACAAACGGAGTGGGTACTATGGGACGATCAACACCAGTCTTTCCCCTCAATATTATATATTGCTGCAACTTAACCACCGTTCACCACACAAACAACAACACTCCGAATTTCACGTCGAATTCTCATTCTCCAAATTACCGCCTGCTAGCACTCCAGTCAAAGCTGCGGGCGATCCATAAATGGTCCACCATTAGTACCACACACTAAATGGTACCACAAAAAAACAGATTTTAAATTAGGCAAATTCAGACGTGGAATCTCCGTAAAATGTTCAAATTAGGTTCGTTGACTTACGCCTGTTATTATAATTGTTCGCTGTTCAAGATTGAATACTAGTTACGATGTGGTTCTGAATTTTTCGCGCAAGTAAGATTCAATGCAGTGAAAGTACCACTTCCTGCTGGTACCAAGTCCTGGATATAGTGGATCACAGGGCCTACAAGATCTGCTGGGTTCGAGCCTGCTAACGATCTCGCAATGTTCCTGACCAAGATTTCTGTAAATATTGGGAGATTCCCAGTATTTATGAATACGGAACTTTCATCCTCCGTCTGTCCAATCTTTTTCCTCTCATTTGACTCGTAAAAATTGAAAAAGCAGGTCAGCTCTACCCTTCTTCGGATGTGATCGGAACCTTTTTCAAATCATGCACGCCTACCAAACCGAGCACGAGTTTAAATTCAACGCCCATCGGTGTTATTTAACAAAGAAGATCAAATATTATACATAACCTTGAGCTAGAATTTTGATTTGGTAAAAATCTGACTGAAAAGTTACACTCAGGACTTTCACTAAATCTAACACAATTAATACTGTGTACCGTCCCAAAACCACAAAGGTACCACGCCGATACTAAACGCTAATGGATAGACTTTCGTTCAAATTTTAGAACCAAAATATTAAAGATATCCTTGTGACAATTGAATTAGAAATTAACAGGTGGACTACTCAGGTGACGAAGTTCGCAACGAAAAAGTATCGAAAAACGAGAGTATTTCAGTGATTTACCGTCTCATGCGAGGTATGGGGAATTTTCTGTAATTTTTGTGAAAGGAGTAGTCAGTTTCATTGCTTGTACAAATGCTATGAGGTTTTTGTAGCGTTTGATATATTTATACTTTTTCAACTGTGAGTCTGTAGAATCGCATTTCCGTCACGCTGAAGTGTGGCAAGTGTTTTCGACTTAAATAGTGGATAACACCCCCAACAATATTCTCGCGATGTCGAGCTTTCAGTGCCGCTCAAAGGAGTGTGATTATATCCTGCTCAACTTACTAGTTCGTTACCTTGATTTTCCCGAATGTCTTCTTGGATTTAATTACAAAGATTGAATTTGCCGAAAAAAATCCTTGAAGCTAGCACTGCCGGTCTCTATACGTAATCAGATTTTACTTGTTTGTTTTAGGATTGACTATTTACGGCTATTAAAACAATTTGAAAATTGGTGCTATTTTTAATTGTCAGGTTGAGTATTAGTTATAATTTCTGGGCTGTCCGAGTCCCAACGGGCTGTTCACTTTCTTCTGAAGGCGAGAATAGCAAAAAATTGATTTTGGCCACAAAATGCTGCTTTGAGCCTGACGCGCAGCTTTTGTATCTGCTTTTGTTTCTCAATCGAACTGCCACATTGTACGTAGCGTACCCTTTAAAAGAGAGAAAAAACACCGAAGCCCCACAAATTTAATAAAATTGCGCCATTTCATTTAAGGCTGCTGAAGTTCTCAATTCGGACACCTGAGGGCGCTGAAACGACAGGCCCTTTAAAGAGAGTGCCAGCATCCAAGACAGGATTTCCATATGGTCGTTCGAATGACGAAATCTGGACAGATCTAGCTATCAAGTTTCTGAGGGACATTTGAGGGTCTGTGAGCGTACAGTTGCTACAGTTTCCGTGGAGCCGTATGTGTGTTCTTGCTTGAGTTTCCTCAAGATCCAGAAGAGGAAGTCACAGCACCTGCTCGGTTCCGGGCACTGCTCACGTCAAGGATCAACAAATTGTGACAAGTTTCGGACGGATTCCGTAACAAAAAGGTGATTTTTGATTGATTTTATCTTCGTTGGTTTTTGTGCCTCGCAGATGGCCAGGTAGATCAATTGTTTCAGCTGTACGACAGCGGGGAGCACTTTGAAGTAACGCGCGAATGATGAAATTTAATTCGAATGTAAAACTGATTGTAGCGTAAACCGTATTTTTCGGAACCACAGACTCCTTCGGGATGACTCAGTCAAACAGATGCAGTTTAGAGAGGTTGTTGCATGCTCACAGCTGTTGTCTTCCATGCTGAGGTACTGAACCTGTCAGTGAAGGCTTTAAACCCAGAGAGCAATGACGTCTAGGATGGCTGTTTGTTAAACTATGTGCCATGCGGTCTGAAATGCGGTGTGAATGCCTCATCTCATTCTTATGATTTCCAGTCTCTCCTATCGTCTTCTCGCCTCTTTGCAACTTGTTCATAGATGGCGCTCTTGTGAGCGACTGACTCAACGTCTTGACGTTATTGGCGTTTTGAACGTTGCAAATTTGAGGAAAGGGCGGCCAGAAAATGTGGGGACTTCTGCGTTCAGAGCAAAGAATTTATTGCGTTGGCAGTATTCACAGTCAACGTTTGTGGCGTTCCACTTACTTGTTGAGGTTCTCTGGTACAACTTCAGCATCGGCAACCATACCATCGGGATCCCTTTCTATTCCCGAACCAGTTATCTCCTTATGGTCGATAAGACAAATCTTTAAGAACCTACTCGATCACTATCTCATTAGCACTTCGTGAGGTTTCTTTTTCTTCACCAATTCCAATGTTCACCGGAATGGTCACTTTCTGAGTATCCGCATCATCCTCAAGCGAAACGGCCTTGCCGTCCGTTGTAGTGGTTGAGTCCGAACTGTGAAATTTAAGACGTCAAAAAATTAATTTGCAACAAAAAACAACAACAGCTGCTTGCAACACCTGCAGAGGCTTAGTCAGCATACCTGCATAGTGGTGAAGTCAGTTTTGTCGACTTGAATGTCGAAGTGTGAGTTCAGACGCTAAAACAACATCCAACCCGTACAGAGGTACTGATGGAATTGGATACTGTTAACGATAAAACAGCTATTGTGGCACCAGATGATGAGCCACCAAAGGTAAGCCTTACCTTGCAGTACTTGACTACCCCGTATGGAGGAGTAGAAATGAACAAACCAAGTGAAGTACATGTAGATAGTATTAATTGTTGAACTTTTTGGTTATTCTCTACCATATTGTAGCTAATTGACGTGTTGATATCAACGCTGAAGTCGAAGCTGCAGTGAAACTGCTTGAGTAAGTTTTTCATCTTTCGTGGAGACAAAGCTGTTGAGCATCTGGAGACAGTTAGTTGATTGATTCCAAGTACCATAATGTCAACTGACATCTTTTTATTCTATTTGTGGGCTCGATCCAATTAGAAGACATCCATCAGCCTGAGTTTGTTAGGCCATTATTAAAGATTACACCAGGACTGTTTACTTGTGAGGTTCGGCACAATTCTTCGCGTACACCATGACAGTAACGGATGCACCTCGGAAATTTTAACCTTATGACAGGTTGAATGCACTAATGTGGTAACTTAATAGCAATGAGAACGGGGAGGTACGATGATCTCAGGATTTGAACCAGAAATTATTTTGAGATCAATTAAGCTTAGCTGAAGGAATTGAATTCACGGATTCTCTATGAGCTATCAAGAGTATTACAGGGTTGTTCCTTAGGTTGAGCAGCTTTGTCCGCAAGGAGATTTTTTGAAACCATATGCGAAGGGCGTATCCGTCATGGGGCGGGAACCCGTAGCTGTGCCCAAATATCTGGAGGAATGGTTTCCTCCTTTATCGTTGCTGCGGAATTCCTGGGACCGTCGCTGAGTTTTGGGGTTTCTCTTAGGATCTCAATTTTTTCCTTACCCTCCATGTTTTGTGCTCAGCCGTTTGCGGTTACTAAGGACGCTCGATACAGCCTAACTCCAACCAACTTCTCCACATTTACCATGAAGTGTTTAATGTTACGGCTCGAATTGAGTAGGATAAAACTTTACTCTCAGGCTCCTATTTTGAAATAATTTGTAATAAACATATTATACACGATAGCAGATTTTACCATCTTCTCGCACACTTCTCATGCATTAAATCGCAGAATTTCACCGCTTTAAGGTTGCAACTAATCATATGCATGCCGTGACAAAGTTCATCTAATTTTGTCATTATTTTGGCATCTATCTGTCAGCCTTTGATTAGATGTGGCTAGTACCAGGAACGAACGGAAAGTCGCCTTAAGCTCCACTCGTGCCCTTCGTTAGATGGTTAGCTTACGTAGTATTCGATTGACTTTTTTTTCAAAAAAACATGTGCTTTTCACCTTAGTTTTTGCTTCTGTT
>JAQFXQ010000280.1:0-10034 GCA_034693645.1 Pergamasus crassipes | reverse complement strand
GTAAGGCCCTCACCATCATCATTGTCGGAGTGGCATGCGCAGTAGTAATGGTGCTGTAAGGCCCTCACCATCATCATGGTCGGGGTGGCTTGCGCAGTAGTAATGGTGCTGTAAGGCCCTCACCATCATCATTGTCGGGGTGGCATGCACAGTAGTAATGGTGCTGTAAGGCCCTCACCATCATCATAGTCGGGGTGGCATGCATAGTAGTAATGGGGCTGTAAGGCCCTCACCATCATCATTGTCGGAGTGGCATGCGCAGTAGTAATGGTGCTGTAAGGCCCTCACCATCATCATTGTCGGGGTGGCATGCACAGTAGTAATGGGGCTGTAAGGCCCTCACCATCATCATTGTCGGGGTGGCATGCACAGTAGTAATGGTGCTTTAAGGCCCTCACCATCATCATTGTCGGAGTGGCATGCACAGTAGTAATGGTGCTGTGAGGCCCTCACCATCATCATTGTCGGAGTGGCCCGCACAGTAGCAATGGTGCTGTGAGGCCCTCACCATCATCATTGTCGGAGTGGTATCCACAGTAGTAATGGTGCTGTAAGGCCCTCAGCATCATCATTGTCGGAGTGGTATTCACCAGCTCTACAGAGGCGGAAGGTTGGGAGGAGAGCGGGCAGGCCCATTTTCCCCCTTTCCCTTTCATCGCCCATTTCATGAGGACGAGCGTAATTTGAACACTCGACGTTATGGCTTCATTGCCGGTCCGAGGTTCATCTCCTGTTTAGGGTCGCGTGAGGTGGTTTAGTGGGTAGGAACCCCACAGTACCAGGGTCACCTTCCCTGAGTCGGGGGATTATTTTTACCCCTTGTTGCTTTCGATTGTGAATCAGATGCTACAGGTTAACAAAATAATGATAGACGATGGAGTATGGCTACATGAACCCTTCGACCACACCACAGGGTATCACCAAGGTGACAACATAAGTCCCCTCCTGTTCTCTGTGCTTCTGGGGGATCTCCCATCGACGATTATGTCACAGACTGACTTGGTGAGGGTGTCCATATACGTAGATGATATTGTCCTCTCTAGTAAATTTGCACCAGGTCTGAACGCAGCTCTGGACACTTTACAAAATTTCTGTGTGGGCCACCTACTACAGATAAACGTGAAGAAGACAGAGATAATGGTGTTTAATAGGGGCGGTCGGCTCCCTAAAAGGAATTATCCCATTAGAATCGGCGAAGAGACGCTAAATTACGTCACGAAGTTTACATACCTGGGACTGACGTTCTCAACCAAGGCATTATCTTTTGGATTACATCTGAAGGAAAGGCTGAGAAAGTCGAGGGTAGCAATCTCAACGATTCAAAAGAAGAAACTGCTTTCATGGAGGACTGTAGTTACCCTCTTTAACGCACGCATAGCCCCCGTTGCTTCATATGGTGTCGAGGTTTTCTGGGAACACCTGACGATATCTCAGATCGAACTCCTAGACGCCATAAAGGCCTCCTCTTTGAAGAAATCAGTGGGCGCGCCTTCAAACAGTCGAAATGGCCTCGTTTATATACTGGCCGGAACGTTATGCTTTGTGGAGAAGTTAGTTAACAGGCTCAAGTTAAAGGAAACGCCTGCTCTGAAAGAATTCAGGAGAAGATACTCATGCAAGATGAGAGAAGTACCAGCCAACTTTTATACTTCAGCCGCGATGCGTAACCAAAAATGGAAGGAAGCCTTATGTAATAATCGGCATGTAATTACCCGATACTCCCTGGATGGGTTTCCTAACAAACTATGTACGAGAGGAGAATACCACTCGGCACAGGACAGTTGCGTGTGCCGTTTCTGCAGCAACCAATGCACGCTCTACCATCACAACACATGCACTTGCAGTCCCTCTCTGACCCAACTTGCCAAATTGCCCTAACAGGCGTTTGATACATCTGGTATGATCTGTCTGTTTTTTAATTCAACTTTTTATGTATACCTTTCATACCCAATCTGGGTGAATTTTAAATAAATAAACTGTTTTTAACATCGCATTCCACCTTCCCTACAATCCAGATCATCCAGGTGGTAATGAAAAGAAAAAAATAGTAACTACCTCAACCTTTAGCAATACTTGATCCATCTCCGTTGTGAAATACATCTGCATGTGAAGTACACATTGGCACAATTCAAGAAGCTCTTGTAACTAAATGACTGTACGGAATCACAGAATTCTTCAACTAGTTTGTTAACAAATGTCAGTTGTTAACAAACAGCCGATACACAGCAGTTGTTCAAATTGAATACTTGGCGTCAAGCCATCACGAGATTCAGGTACTTGCGGAACATTCGGTACAACTGACACCAGCGCAAAGCCGTAGACTTAGTAAAGTACACTGCCGTAGACTCAAATACTAAAACATACCTCTAACAACACGTTTGCGGGGTAACTGCCTGGAAGTGCTATCTTTACGCCGCACTTCCTTATGGACTGTAAGCCGCAGCTCATGAAACGTTCAATAAAATCAGTGATGAGACGTCTCCTACTGTAATACTGCTAGGTATGGCAACGTGCAAAGGCAAATGGGTCGTAGTATAACCCAATATTACAAAAGAAGACAAATGAGTCGTCTCCTCTATCAGCCCAGTCGCAAATCTGAGTAATACAGAGAAGCAGGATGGTCGTATCACCGTCAACGAAACATGAATCATATAGAGGATAATCGAAATTATCGCCCTGTCAGGTTTAGCAGCACAAACAGCCTAGGTGACACGTCTCTGACTCAGCGACCCCACCCCCGTTGCGGCTGGGTGATTACTTGTTAAAGTAAGAAATGACACGGGGGAAAAGTTGACAGGAGTTACACTTTAGAGTTAAGGAGCAGCAAGAAGTGTCGCACTTAAACCCAGACCGACATGCGGTCCATCAATGCTTGATCTGTGAAGCAAATTAAATTTACAAATTTTAAGACCGTCACGTGGACGTGTTTCCAGCTTTGAGGTCTCCTCAGAACGGACTTGTCGAATTTCAAAAGAGAAAAAGCTTTTGCAAAAAGCCAATGTAGGCAACCACGCTCACCACAAACACACCACGCTTCCAACAGATTCTACCTTGCCATCAGCATAAATCACTGTCTTGCCGAGCGCGATTGGGCAAGGAGGAAGAGAACTCATCATTTCACAGCACAAACACCAAGGCTGCTTCAAAAAACAGTAAATAATAAGGCAAGAAGCAGCGGGTTGAGAAATACATTTAAGTATGAACTTCTGAGGAGAAGTGGCTCCTGACCGCTTTTCCCCCGTGTAACTTCTTACTTTAATATCTTTCTCAACCCGTTGCTATTTGCCTTATTATTTAGAGATTACTCGGATTACCTGGAAGCCCTACGCAGGTACTCCCATCGTACCCAAGACGTACTTCCCCTTCATCAAGCAATTACATCCAGACATCGGGGAAAATCATATAGTGGCAATCGCAGACGATAGGACGTACGACAACACCTGTCTTTGGTCATCCGTCTGACTAAGAAACTCATAACCCGCAAAGAAGATGTCAATACCCATAAACAATCTTTTGGTCTACGTATCGGCCAATGGAACCTTGAAGGATCGGGCTGCTTGAGTCTGCTTCCTCAGGGTGCATTCAAACCGTTGGATGCCTTTACCACCATCGAAACTTGGGTTTGTGCAAATCCTCCAGAACCCCGTGGCTTCTATCCTAGTCACAGTAAAGCCCCACACCTTGACGGACCTGCCGTTATCAGTGGCGGAGTCTTATTGTATTATAACCATAAGCTGAGGATTGTTGTGACTATCCATGGTAAGGATGGTGAGGACTATGTAATTCGCCAGTCAGACAATGCCAATATTGTATATATGCAGTGGCGTACAACGGGAGTGCGGTCCGCACCGGTCCGCGCTTCAGGGGGAGCGGTGTACTTCAGCGAAGTTAAGTCGATCGAACTTAAAGAATTCATAATTGACTCAGGCACAGGTGGGGGTGGAGAAAGAAGGAATTTCCACTGAGCGAACAACCAGAACAGACAATATCAGTGAAAACAAAACTGATTTCTTGCTCGACCAATGAATTTATGCGTAATATTTATAACATATATTCAAAAAAATATTTCAAACCATCAAAAACCACTGTCCCATCACATGCTCGTAAAATGCACGTGGAATCCAATGAGCCAAAAAAATTCAACGGTAGGGGAAGGGGAGGGCGGCAAGTAGAGCCTGTGCACCGGGCGGTACGTAGAGCTTTGGTACGGCACTGCATGTACGCCCTTCTCACGTTGCTTCAAAGTATGACCTTCTAGACAAGGTCACAGCCCTACAGGAGATAGACGCCAGCAGGCCGACAGTGCTCATGAATGACTTTATTATCCGCTTAGACTGTTCTGAACCAAACGGTCCGCTGACTGTTCCAGAGCAACGCAATGATGCTGGATTCACTTAGTGAGCACGGTTTCTGGGTTTAGAACGACTGAAACTTAAGAACGTTCCAGGGGGTTTCCCGGGTCTTCAACAATGGACTTATTCTTTAACAACATATGACCTGTTATGTGCACTGGAGAGGATACTTGTCCGAGGCAAGGGCGACTGATGAAATGGCATCTCCCAGCCGAATATATATATATATATAAGTTATGAAGATGAACCGGAAATTCTGTGAATCAACAAGTTCAAAAACGGAGCAGTTGAATATACAGTTCACACAAATTTACACTGGCAAAAATAGTGAAAGCAAAGCAGGCACGCCCAATAAAGCAGGCACGCCCAATAAAGCAGGAAACGCCAGCAGTTTCCATTCAATCGAATGAGAGACTTCATTCATTCAGAAAATGATTTTGTATAGAATACAGTAAATCCCTCCGGTATTCCCGGGGATCGTCCCCACAACCAACACTGGAAATTAACAAAGGAAAAACCAAGCCCAAGTCGAATGTAAATAAAACAATGAATGAGTTTGATACAAACTGAATATCGAAGGGACAAACCTCATGCGCGTATGACCCAAAGGTGAGTTTTCAGCTTTGTGAATATTCATTGTACTTGAGAATCGGCTATCCATTGGCTTGGCGTGGTGGTGCAAATAAACACACAAACTAAATCATTATCACTCAGCCGTCACTGGTGTTCCTATATGGTAATTGCACAAGTGTGACTCTGACTCCCTTCTGCTCATGATATCATTCAAATTTCAACTGATCAGATATCTCCATTTTTCGTCCTATAGCCAAGTATCAGCTGCTGTGTCTTCCATAAACAATGATGCACACTAAGCGCATAATTGAAGTTTATTGACTGAAAAAAAGCGAGACTGCTTTTGAGTACATACTACGTGAAAGGGGATTACAAGACGGAACATTAATTTTTATTATCTCTCCATTCGCCCTTCGAACCCTCTTGGCTCAAGGACTAACAAACAAAAAAAAACATGTCTCTCGATTAACACATTATTCAAATATTCAACGGCGTAAAACGGTTACATGATTCGAATCGTCGTTAATTTGATCTGTATCACACATATGCACTGAAGCCTAATCGTCAAAATCTCACACTAACTACCATAAGTTGATAACTCAATAACTAGTGAAATTTCAAGCTGCCCAGAAAGGAGCGAAATTTTGGCCGAGCCCACGGGTGTCCTCAGGTGCTTATATAGTACTACTTGTGGTGTTCGGGAGTAACATGGGTTTTCATAACTTTATCGTTACGGCTACTCTCAATCGAGATCTGCATTGAGACTTGTGTTTCTGGCTGACCGAACTTTCCGCTGTTCATATCTTGGCTAGAATTTCTTCTCAAGATAAGAAACCCGATAATGAAAACAACACTCTTATTTCTTGTATCAACATGCGGGGAATAAATAATTTCATTGAAATATTTGGATCTCCATGTTGTTTCTAGAGATTCTTGAGAGATCGAATGAGGTCAGACGAAAAGGGGTTCTCCTATGGTTGAGTGGCACTTTCACTCGAAATTAAAAGATGCAGTCGAATGTAAAGATATTTGAGATGAAGCAGCTAAAGTATTAAAGGTATTTTGATAACTTCCACAATATAGAATATCCTGTTGGAGTATCCTATCAGGAGTGGTTGGTGAAATTGAATTGCTTCAATGGATACATACTTATCTTGAGGATTTAAATTTGAGCCTGTCATCCGGGGAGTTTACAGAGTGGGCACACGCGTTAGTGTGTAAATATCTCACAATTTATCGATCTATATCCTTAAGGAGGTTCCTAATCAATAGGGTGGGTCGCCATTGTATGTTAAGTGAGTCCATTCATTGAACCTTTTCTGGTATCCGCTGTTGATTTGTGAGAATTTGTCATACTATTAATCCGTTGTGAATAATGCGCAAAGGAATTGTGAAGGTAAATACGAGCCCACAACAATGTGAATTTACTTCACTCACCTCCGATGTTTCTCGAGATATCAGCCTCCCTGTCGATCAGACACGCGTTCATCATATCCAGTCACCAAATTCTCCTAGTATCACTCCCTACGCTCATTTTTTGTTATCAGTTATCAGAATCACCTCTAGCATTGAAACAAAGTACAAGAACAGTCCACAGGAAAACTCAGCATTTTAAGATTCGCTATTCAGTGTTAATATACTATGAATATATGTTTTTGACGAAGGTGTACCAGCCAGAACATCTTGCTAACCTTTCCTCGCACGCTCATTGAAGGGCAACACAAATCTTCTTGAAAAGAAACGAACACAATGTTAATTCACTCATTGTTTAGTCAGAACTTCGCACGGATGCTTCCTTTTATTGGAGAATCCAACATATCAGACGCCGTGTGCTCATCGTAACTGTACATTAAGTCCCATTGTTTTATTTCGCTGACCGCTCGTGTTTTCGTAAGAAACTTTACCTTTCCCGGGGCGCGTTCGCTGTTAATTATGTTCAAGGCCTGTGATACGGCCATACTTATTCCCGCATTTTGCTTGCTGATAAAGGGGAAACCTTTAAAAACCTATGTCACAATGGCCGATCTGGAGATCGAACTCGACATCTCCCCAATCCACACCAAATCACCTGGCACCGCTAATATATATATGTATATTGTGTATATGGGTGTGTATACATACTCGAGTTATCCATAATTTATTGAATCAGTGTACAGCAGAATAAACATTACAAGACTGTGTACGGTCGGATTATCAACACAGTCAGGTATTTTTTTTTGATTCTTCGTGTATGGTGATGCATTATGGAAAGGGTAATCCCCAATTCGCGTTAGGTGAGCGCATCAATGTTCGTACATCCATAAAGGATTTAGGTAGCTTGTTAACACATGACTTTAAATTCGCCCGAACACGTAGTGGGCCTATGCAAGCGCGCCTCAAGGCGATGTAATTTATTTCTGAGATCTTTCTCCATAAAGAATATGAACCTATATAATGACCCGTTTGACGCATGGGTTTTACCCCTCTTCTTATGCGCATCGGTCATTTGGTTCCCCGCGACGAAGAACGACCGCAGGGTCATTGACAAGGTTCAGAACAATTACAGGATATAATTTGCTTGTAGACGTGGTGTCGACTATGGGTCCATCAAGTACAAAAGTATAATCTCTGTTTTAGAAAAACGTGACGTGTGAACCCTTTTACGAATTCGAGGTTGTGACCTCTACTCAAAACTCATAAATGAAAAACAAACAAATACTACAAACGAATATACGATGGACGCACATGTAATTGTAAGAATTCGTCGCCAATGTATTCTCATGGTGTATTTGTAAACGTCGAAACGAAATTTGTAAACATATCCCTTGAATAAAGGTGTCATTATTATTATCCCAATTGTCAGACTAACTAAAATACCCCCGGTCAGACAATACTTTGCATGAACTGGTATTTGTTAGTTGTATCTACACTGCTGATATCTTGTTGAGATTTGGTGCTAAAACCTCTTTACCATCGGAGGGCCGAAGCATCATTAGTGAGTCGCCATTTCGGAGGTAAGCTGTCGGTGCCTGCGCGCTTCCACCCTTTTTTGTATCAGACTTCTAACAATACTTGTCCATTTCGTGTGTTCACGTTTTGTGCGAATTATATTGATGGTGTGACATGCTTCGACGATTTTGGTCCAGATAATGAGAGTGAAACTGACTGATAAGCAATCGAGGTTGTCTCGCAGGATTAGTTTTGAGTTCCATACAATAATTTCCCTAAATCGAATCATTCCGCGGTTAGGTTATTACCTTCTTATTTGATAAACCTCCTAGGTAGATACAGCACGTGGCTGAATAGGCGACGTGGGTCCCTAGTTTTTGAAAGGTTCGTAAAATATAATAAGTACACCATTGCATGCAACTGAGGATGACTACTCCTTGCAAATGATATGTATAATTACAGGTGAACTAATCTAAGATATCGGATCAATCGCTAGGGCAGGGAGGATTTTTTAAAAATCCGGAGGATCAACCGCCAGCAATGCGAACCAGGGGAGGCCCGCGCGTTCGAACGGGCAACGCAAACCACAGGTGGGTTAAAGTCCGCGGGTAACCATCGAGTTTATCTTTAAAAAAGTTTATGGCTGCACACCCCTTTAGAGATTCCTACGCATCGACGGAAAGCAAAGGAAAGTATTGCACAGCTTCCTCAGGTCCGTTTGTGACGACGGTATCTGAAACACCCCTGAGCAAATAAGTACCACATTCGAACCGTTTACTGACAACTTTTATGCATTTTTTTTTCTCTACATTACCTCTGTGCATCATAGGAAGTACACACACGCCTAAATTTCCTCCGCATCGCTACCCAAGGCGGGCATCAAAAGTAACGAAGTTCATCATTCTCAATCTTGAATGCAATCGCTCACAATTAGAACGAGCAACGAGCTAACAACCCAAAGTATAGAACGCCCAACGACGGAAACACTAGACTCCGGTGAAAGTAATTCAGGACGTCACAAAGAAGAAACCATTATCCTATGAGTTAATAATAACGTATACCAGGTTGGAAAATCGGCCCTGATATTCATGAACTATGGACCAGCAGCAAATATCTCCTGGGTCACATCGTGAACTGCACATAGACTAAACTGTGTAAATGCAAGGAGACACTGCACGTAGCGACGCAATCAGGACGTAACTAATTGTGCATTCTTTTGACAAAATAAATAAAAATTGTTTAACAACAAAAGTTGATGAAGGTTTGTCTTATTAGAAAACGAGTTAGAATACGAAATGGCATGCAATCAAGGATACAGCCAGACACATAGTACAAGGGGAGCCTTCCATGTAAGCAACAGATATCATTTGAACAGCGAATTAAATAAAAATAGTTATAATAATTAATAATAGAAGGACCATCAGGCGTGATTCTGTTTTTGGCTTGTCCATGACTTTTAGCACCTCATTTAGAGCCCTTTGATCAATAAAATTTTATAACAAATTGGAAACAATGCTGAGACAGTTCTAGAAACAATATAGGCGAATAATGGATATGGATGGTATTTTTAATTTGTACAATTGCACGATCCATTAATGGCGAAGTGATAAATGCAAAATATGCTAAAGGACCCACAAGATCTCCACGTTCGCCTATAGAATGGAATCTGTGTTGAACAGACCTATGCACTGTAGGATGATTCGTATTATTTTTGCTGACTTGTATTGTAGCACCTACATTATGTTTCTCATTCCTTCCTTTATTTCAAAAATAAGGCGGCCTACTCTGTACCGACCAAGGTGTCGCCTCGAACTTGTATTCGGGAGATCCAGGGTTCGAACCACAGGTCGGTGTCCTGATGTGGTTTACGAATCTCCCCTATATAGCCATACAAATGTTGAAATGGACGGGACATGTCCTGCGACGCAATCCTCGATGGCATAAAGTTGGTGCTAATAAGGGGGAAAACAATATCGTAAAAGCGTGGCTGAGGCCAAGCCGCAAATTTTTGTCCTTCTTCTCGCTATGATTTACGTGACAATTATAACTTCGACATATTGACACCTTTTTCAAATGCTGACTGTGTACGTACATCCCCAATATTTATAATGTCCACAGTTTATAATTCACTGTCCGTTTAGCCGAATTGTTTATAGTCCGAATTGTTTACAGTCCCTGCCA
>JAQFXQ010000279.1:0-10036 GCA_034693645.1 Pergamasus crassipes | reverse complement strand
TTATGTCAAGTTGACATTAAATCTTTAATTGCATATTCTTCCGTTTGTCACATGAGTTTAGTTATTGGAGGTTTTTTTAGAGGTGTTTTATATGGGGGATGAGGAATGTTGGTTATAATATTAGGGCATGGTTTATGTTCTTCGGCTATATTTTGTTTATCTAATTTAATATATGAACGATTTTATACTCGAAGATTAGTCGTTTTAAAGGGTTTGATATTAGTTTTTCCAACTTTGAGATTTTGATGATTTATTTTTAGAGTGGTTAATATAGGAGCTCCTCCGTCTATAAATTTATTAGGAGAGATTATGCTAATAGGAAGAATAATAAAGTGGTGTTTCTTTTCTTTATTATTATTAGGGATTTCTTCTTTTATAGGAGCTTGTTATTCTTTATATCTATTTTCTGTTTCACAGCATGGTGTTTCTTGATTTTTATACGGAGTGTATATAATTAGTCATCGTGAGTATTTAATTTTATATGCACATTTTTTTCCTTTAGTTTTATTTATTTTAAAGGTTGATATCTTTATTAGATCCTTTTATTAGCTTAAATAGTTTATAAAAAATAATAGTTTGTGGAATTATAGAAGCAAAGCTTTAGGCATATGTTATATTTATTTTGGGGTGTTTTAATAACTTTTATAAGTCTTTTTTTTTTTTGTTTTGGTTTAATTAAATTATGTTTTGTAAATAAAATATTAATTGAGATTTTGCTATTTAGTTTTAATGGTGTTGATATATTTATATATTTATTAGTGGATTGAGTTAGATGTTTTTTTATTTTTTTAGTTTTATTAATTTCATCAATAGTAATATTTTATAGAAAAGTATATATATTTGGGGATAAAAAGGGAAATAAATTTATTTATCTATTGTTATTATTTGTTGGTTCAATAGTTTTTATAATTATAGGATCTAATATGATTATAATTTTATTAGGATGAGATGGTTTAGGTTTAGTTTCTTATTGTTTAGTAATTTATTATCAAAATGAAGGGTCAAATAGTGCTGGTATATTAACTATTTTAGTAAATCGTATTGGAGATATTGGGATATTAATAAGTTTATTGTTTATAATAAACTTTGGTTCTTGAAGAATAATTGATTATACTTTATCAAGAGAAATACTTTATTTTATAGGTGTATTAATATTAATAGGAGCTGTTACTAAGAGAGCTCAAATACCTTTTTCGGCATGATTGCCAGCTGCAATAGCAGCACCTACCCCTGTATCTTCTTTAGTACATTCATCAACATTAGTTACGGCGGGGGTTTATTTGGTTATTCGGTTAAGATGTTTTTTTGAGCAGGGGGTTTTATCAATAATTTTAATATATATCTCTATTATAACAATGTTTATATCAGGGTTAGGTGCCGTTTTTGAAATAGATATTAAAAAAGTTGTAGCTTTATCGACTTTATCCCAATTAGGGTTAATAATAATAATTTTATCTATTGGGTTTTATGACTTAGCTTTTTTTCATTTATTAACACATGCTATATTTAAGGCTATATTATTTTTGTGTGCAGGAGTAATTATTCATGGAGTAGGAAGTAATCAAGACATTCGTAGAATAGGTTTAATTTTTAATTTAAGACCTTTGGTAAGAGGTATAATATGTTTATCAAGTTTTTCTTTAATAGGATTTCCTTTTTTAAGTGGGTTTTATTCTAAAGATATAATTTTAGAAGTTATATATTTAGTAAATAATAGTTTTATAATAATATTATTTATTATGTTGTCTACTATATTAACTACTATTTATAGAATACGTTTAATATATTATATTATATGAAAGGGAATATTGTTTTGTTCGGTTCAGTTTTATGATGAAAAAAAAGACATATTATTTCCTATTATTTTTATAGGTATTTGAGTAGTGATTTTAGGTAGTATAATGTCTTGAATGATTTTTCCTCATCCAATTTTTATATATTTTATATATCAAGTTAGGATTATTAATTTAATGTTAGTAATTAGAGGTTTAGTAGTAGTATTTTTGACTTTTCAGTTTTATTTAAAGAGAGGTAAGTTGTGAAAGGAGGTTTCTTTTTTTGGTTTAATATGATTTTTAGGTGTTTTTTCTGGTAGTATTTTTAATACTTTTTTAAAAGAATCTAAATATTTATTTTTAGGTGTAGATCAGGGTTGATTTGAAAGTTTTGGTTATAAAGGGGTTAGAATTATAAGATCTAAAATTTCTATTGGTTTTACTTATTATCAGTTATGTTCATTAAAAATAGTTTTAATACTTTTTTTTTTTATATTTTTATATTTCTTATTATAGCTTTTATAGTTTATATAAAATATGGCATTGAAAAGGCTAAGAAATTTTTTAAAGGTATTTTTAGTATTACAGTTTAACAATGAAAATGTTATGTATTATATTATACTATAAAAATAAGAATTAAATGCTTTACATTATTAAAGAGTTAGCAGCTCTATAGGATAATTCTAATAGGGTAAATCATTTTATTTATTAACAGTAAATAGCCTCTATTTTGGCTTCTATTAAATTAAAAAAAGGACAATAGTCAGGGCTCAGGTCGAAATTGAGTGCGATTCGCTTCTTTCGTAGATAAGGTCGTAACAATTTCTAAATGCAAATTAGGTTTTATATATTTAAATACTTATCTAATTTAGTCAATCTAAACATCCTTGATATCACTCATAAATTAAACCGATGAAAATAAGAATTAAGATAATTATTCTTGAGTTTATAATTGATAGGTTTATTGAATTTACTATTAAAGGAAGAGGTAAAACTAAGATAATTTCAATGTCGAAAATTAAAAAGATGATAGTTAATTTAAAAAACCGTAAGGAAAAAGGGGTTCGACTAATTAAGTAAGGGTCAAATCCACATTCAAAGGGAGTAGTTTTTTCTTTATCTATAAATGTTTTTTTTCTTATAATAAAGGATATAAGTATAATTGTTATAGAAATAATTAAAGTAAAAGAGAGTGTTTTAATTATTTTATTCTTAAGATCTTTTTAATTGGAAATTAAATGTACTTATATACTAATAAAATTAAAAGGTTCATCAGTAAATAAAGGTAAATAAAAATAGTCACACTACGTCTACAAAGTGTCAGTATCAGGCGGCTGCTTCAAAGCTAAAATGGTGTGTTTTTCTTATGTGTCCTAGGTATATACGAATTATATTAATTATTAAAAATATAGAGCCAATTAAAACATGTAAACCGTGAAATCCAGTAGCAACAAAAAATGTGGCTCCATAAATGCTATCAGAAATAGAAAAAGATGCTTCAAGGTATTCTAATATTTGGAGGTAAGAAAAATAGACACCTAAAATGATAGTTAATAAAAGTCTTATAATAGCATTTGAATATTTCTTTTTTAAAATACTATGGTGTGTTCAAGTTACGGTTACTCCTGAGGAAAGAAGAATTGTAGTATTTAGAAGAGGAATAAGGTAAGGGTTAAAGGGTTGTACTCTGCAAGGTGGTCATGAGTTTCCTAGCTCAAGGTCTGGAGATAGGCTAGCATGAAAGAAGGTTCAAAAAAATCTAAAGAAAAATAATACTTCTCTTATAATAAAAAGAGTTATTCCTCACTTTATTCCATTTTTTACTAAAAAGGTATGGTAACCTTGTATTGTTGCTTCTCGTGTGATATCTCGTCACCATTGGAATATGATTAAAAAAATAAATATTATACTTATTAATAATATAATAGTCATATTTATGTGCATTAGTATAATTAAACTAGATGTTAACATAAAGGCTCTTAAAGCTCTAATTAGAGGTCACGGGCTTCGTTCAACAAGGTGAAAGGAATGGAATGTCATTATTAGTTAATTTCGTTTAAATAAAGTGATAAAAGGGTAATGAAAACATAGCTTTGAATTAAGGCTACAGCATATTCTAGAGTTAATAAGGTTATTAAAATAATAGTTGAAGGTAAAAATAATGAGGGTATATTTTCACTTAGACCTCTAAGTAGTCTTAATAAAAGATGGCCAGCAATTATATTTGCTGTTAAACGAACTGACAGGGTTAAAGGCCGAATAAAGTTTGAAGTTGTTTCAATAAATACTATGAAGAAACTTAATATGTTTGGAGTTCCAAGTGGAACTAAGTGAGTAAATATATGGTTTGTTATATTAAATCAGCCATATATTATAAATAGTATTCAAAATGGAAGAGCTATAGTTATAGTAGTAATAAGATGACTTGTGGAGGTAAAAATGTATGGAAATAGACCTATAATATTATTTCATAGGATTATTCAAAATAGGGTTAAAAAAATAGAGATAGTTTTAAAGTTTATTTTAGATAGATTATTTTTTAATTCTTTTGAAATATATTTTGATATTAAAAAATAAGGTGTTTGAGATAAAGAGAAAAGGGCTCAGTATGTGTACGGAAACAATATTAAGGGTATACATAAAGCTATTCAATTATTATTGAATATATTAGATGTTGAAGGGTCAAAAACGTTAAATAGATTTGTAGTTATCATAAAAAAAGAGAATTAGTTGTTTTATTTATTTTATTTATACTATTAGGTGAAGTTTTATTTGTAAAAAATATTATAGTTATTAATATTGATAGTGAAAGTATAATTAGGGGAGATATTAATAGTCATAGTATTGGGTTTATTTGTGGAATTAAAAATTATAATTATAATTTAGAAATGACATTTCTATGTTATTTTTTAACTAAATTTTTCAATGAAAGAAATATCTATATTTTGGCTTAAGAGGCCATTGCTTTTATCAGCCATTCAAGGATCTTATATTTTTGATTCAAGTTATAAAATTATTGATATTAGTAATTTCTAAAGTAATAGGTATAAAACTATGATTAGCACCGCAAATTTCTGAGCATTGTCCATAGTATAGACCTGGTCGACTTGGGAGTGTTATTAATTGGTTTAGACGGCCTGGAATAGCATCTATTTTTAGGCTTAAAGAAGGTATTGATCATGCATGAATAACATCGGCTGAAGAAATTAGAAGTCGAATATTAGTATTATAAGGTATGGAGGTTCGGGTATCTACATCTAATAATCGAAAATTTTTTTTTTCCATTTCAACTGTTGGTAAAATAAAGGAATCAAAAGTTATATTAAAATCAGTATACTCATAAGTTCAGTATCATTGATGCCCAATAATTTTAATTGTTATAGAGGGTAAGTAATTTTCTTCTATTAAATATAGAAGCCGTAAGGAAGGTAAGGCGATAAAGATTAATATAAAGGCAGGAAGTACTGTTCAGATAATTTCAATATTTTGGCCTTCTAAAAGTAGTCGATTTGTTATTTTATTTATTATGGTATTAATTAATATATAAGAAATTAGGATCGTAATAATAATTAAGATAGTTATTGAATTATCATGGAAAAAGATTATTTGTTCTATAGAAGGAGAATTTGCATTAGGGAATATTAAAGTTGATCATGTTATCATTATTTAGTTAAAATATTAATTTGATTAAAGGTATGGTCAGCAGGAGGAAGATTAAGTTGTCATTCAATAGCTGTGTTAATGTAATGAGTATTTTTTATTATACGTTTACTGATTATAGTTTCTCATAAAATAATGATAAAAATTAAAACTCTTATTATTGAAATTGTTCTTCCTAAAGAAGAGATAAAGTTTCATTTTGTTAAAAAATCAGGATAATCTGAATATCGTCGAGGTATACCTCTTAAACCTAAAAAGTGTTGTGGGAAGAATGTTAGGTTTACACCTAAAAATATTGTAAAAAAATGGATTTTTAAAAGTAAGTTATTTAGTCTTAAACCAAAAAATAAAGGAAATCAATGAGTAATTCCTGCTATAATTGCAAATACTGCTCCTATAGATAGAACATAATGAAAATGAGCTACAACATAATAGGTGTCATGTAAGATGATATCAAGAGATGAGTTAGCTAAAATTACTCCTGTAATTCCTCCTATAGTAAATAAAAATACAAAACCTAAGGATCATAATAAAGGAGTATCTCAAGTTATTGTAGATCCGTGTAATGTAGCTATTCATGAAAAGATTTTAATTCCTGTGGGGATAGCAATAATCATTGTTGCAGCAGTAAAATAAGCTCGAGTATCTACATCTATACCTACTGTGAATATATGATGAGCTCATACAATGAAACCAAGTAAACCAATTGCAGATATAGCATAAATTATTCCCAAATTTCCAAAGGGTTCTTTTTTTCCTGTTTGATAACAGATAATATGTGAAATTATACCAAAACCAGGTAGAATTAAAATGTATACTTCAGGATGACCAAAAAATCAAAATAAATGTTGATACAAAATGGGATCTCCTCCTCCTCTAGGGTCAAAAAATGTTGTATTAAAATTTCGGTCAGTTAATAGTATTGTAATAGCTCCTGCTAACACTGGGAGAGATAGTAGTAATAAGATGGTTGTAATAAGAACAGATCATACAAATAAAGGGATGCGTTCTATACTTATTTCTTTTGGGCGTATATTTATAATAGTAGTAATAAAATTGATAGAACCTAAAATAGATGAAACACCTGCAAGGTGTAGAGAAAAAATTGCAAGGTCAACAGCTCCGCCTCTATGGTGTATGTTTCTAGCAAGGGGAGGGTAAACAGTTCAACCTGTTCCTGCTCCTGATTCAATTAATGAGGATCTCAAGAGAAGTAATAAAGCAGGGGGTAATAATCAAAAGCTTATATTATTTATACGTGGAAAAGCTATATCAGGGGCTATAATTATGAGAGGTGTTAGTCAGTTACCAAAACCACCAATTAAAGCAGGTATTACTATAAAAAAAATTATAATAAAGGCATGAGCAGTGACAGTAACATTATAGATTTGATCATCTTTAATAAGGGATCCCGGTTGTCTTAATTCTGTGCGAATAATTATACTTATGGCAGTACCCAATATACCAGCTCAAGCTGCAAAGATTAAATATATAGTTCCAATATCTTTATGATTAGTAGAAAAAAATCATCGCAGTAAAGTGACTGATTTAGGTGATAAATTGTAAATTTATTTATGGATTACCCTTTACTAGGTCTTATATATTAATAAAATAGTTAAATTGCAAGTTTAAAAATGTGTTACTAAGACTTAAATTTTAATTTTTACTTTGAAGGTAATTAGTTTTTTTAACTTAAAGTCTTATATGATTATTAAGAATAAAATTGGGGTTAAACTTAAGGTATTAATAATATATATATAATTATTATTTAAAAAAGTTGGTTTAACTAAGATTTTTGAAAAGATTATTGGAAATATTATTTGAATATAAATAAAAATTCTTACTAAGGAAGAGATAATTAAAATGAATATAATTCATAATAAATGTAAGGGAGTTGAGTTTAGAATTAATAGTTTAGGGAAGAATCCTAATAGAGGTGGAAGACCACCTAAAGATATTATTGAGTTT
This sequence comes from Pergamasus crassipes, assembly GCA_034693645.1. Lineage (NCBI taxonomy): Eukaryota > Metazoa > Arthropoda > Arachnida > Mesostigmata > Parasitidae > Pergamasus > Pergamasus crassipes. The sequence goes on along the minus strand of JAQFXQ010000279.1, from coordinate 2,633 downwards.
ATTAATTTTATATTTATTGATTTATTTATTATTTTTAAGGTGTTTGTAGAGGAAATATTTTGTTTATTTATTAAAATGTAAATAGAAATTATGATTATAGTGTATAAAAAAAAATAGAGGTATCAATGATTATTTTTTGATATTATTGCTAGAAGTATTCAGGATATGTGTGTAAGAGAAGAAAAAGCAAATATTTTACGTAGAGAATTTTGATTTAATATTCTAAAGCATCCAATAATTGTTGATAGTATAATAATAGTAGAGTAAAAATATTTAGAGTTTAGAGATATAATATATAGAGGGATAATTTTTTGTCATGTTGATATTAAAGTAAAGCTAAATCAGTTTAAACCTTCTGATACTTGTGGGTATCAGAAATAAATAGGAAATAAACCAAGTTTTATAGTTATTATGAGAGAAATTATATTATTGAATAATATATATATATATATGTTTTGGTTTATTAATATTATAAAGATAAAAATAGATCTGGCAATGGTTTGAATAATATAGTATTTTATTATACTGTTAATAGATAAATTATCTATATTGAATATAATTGGAATAAAAAATATTATGTTTAATTCTAGTCTAATTCAAAGTTGAAACCAATTATTAGTTGTTAAGGCTAATAATGAAGAGTAAAATAAGCTTATTATAAAAATTAATTGTATACTTGTTATTATCATTGCCTTTATAAAGGAATACTCATATTTGGGGTATGAACCCATTAGCTTAATTTAGCTTACTTTATAATTTTAAGTGTTTGGCACATCAATTTTTGATATTGAAGGAGGATTACCAAAATTAATAAAGGTATAAAATTATACTTAAAATATTCTATCAAAATACTCCTTTATTCAGGCACTTTATTATATTATATTTAAATTATATGTGTTAATTTTAAGAAAAGAATTTTTAACATATATACTTTCTTAATAATTACATTCATTTTTGTTTTTATGTTTTTGATAAACCTAAAGTTTGAAGAAGTATAACTTTCTGCCTATGAGCATTTACTTTCAACGTATGCTGAATACCAAAAAGTATCACTTAGGTAATGCAAATTGTGAGGAATAGGTTGTCCTCGAAGAAGTTTTCTTAATGAAAACTATTCGAAGAGGCTTCTCGAAGAGACTTCTTAAGCCTAATTTATATTATAAATTTTATAATATTTATTTATATTATATAGATAAATATTTATGTATGGTAAATATTATATTGACTTTATTGTTTCTTTGTAAACAAAAAAAAAAGAAACAAATAAAGATAATTTAATCATAGTTAAATATTTGCTTATACATATACTTTATATTAAAAATGTGTATATAGAAGTTTTAATTTTTCAATTTAATTAAGATTAAGATATGTTAAAAAGTTAGGCTAATTTTGTGCCAGCCGCCGCGGTTACACAAAATAACTAGTGAATATAATCATTAAAAATATTAATAGAAAATTTTTTATTGTAATTTTATAGGTAAAATTTTAATAATTACATATTATTTATATAGAATTTAAAAGATTATTTTTATGACTAGGATTAGATACCCTATTATATTAATAAAGATTGGTAGTAATTAAGTTAATGAAACCAAAAAGATTTGGCGGTATCTTAATCTATTTAAAGGAATTTGTTCTATAAAGGATAGTACCCCAGAATTTTACTTTAATTTGTTATAATTAGTTTGTATATCGTTATCTTAATATATTATTTATAAATTATTAGAGAGCTTTATATAGTAAAAGATGTTAGATCAAGATGCAGTTAATATTAAAGATTGAAATGAATTATATTAATTTTTATTTAGCAAATACAGTTGAAATTACTAAACTTAGTAAGATTTAATAGTATTTTTATGATATAATCTTAAAATGAATTTAGATTTAAAATATGCACATATTGCCCGTCGCTTTCATTATAATTGAAATAAGTCGTAACAAAGTAAAAGTACTGGAAAGTGTTTTTAAGAATAAAATCAAATTATTGATATTTCACTTACAAAGATAGTTAGCTATGGGCTATTCTTAGTTAAAATTAATAATGTTATTATTTAGTTTTAAAAGGTAATTAGTTAAAAATGTAGTATTAAAGTTTATTTTGGAAACTGTAAAGGAAATAGTAAAATTAAAAAAGTAATTATTTACCTTTTGTATTAGGGTTAACTAAAACTTTTATTTTTTAATATTTTCCTGAAGTTTGTTGAGCTATTTAATTATATGTTTTTTGTTGAATAAAAAAATGTAAAAATTTTATAGTAATGAAAATTTAAACAAAACAAAGGTTATCTGGTTAAAATAATTTTATTATATATAATTCTTTGTAATTAAAATTATAATATTTTAAAAAGTATTATTTACTAGGATAAGCTATTAAATGATTTATAAAAGTAAATTAAAAATATTAAAGGTTTGAAGTTATCTTTGTTTGTAATAAATTTGTATAAAAAATATATATTTTAATTAAATAAATTAATTTATTAATTTTGATTTAAATAAAATGATGGTTAAATTAGTATAAATAAAAGTATATTATATAAAAGAATTTTATAAGAGAATTCGGCAATTACATTTTTCGATTGTTTATCAAAAACATTTTTTTTATTATTATTAAAAATTTATTCTGCTCAATGATG
>JAQFXQ010000278.1:0-10042 GCA_034693645.1 Pergamasus crassipes | reverse complement strand
TCAACACCCCCTCTCCCATGCCTCCTACCCCCCTGAAGAAAGCAACATGGGGAAAATAAACACAGAAATGAAAGCAAAAGTTTGATCAGTCAAGACTGTGCAGTACATATTAAATTACATCTCCACAACCCTGTTAGCATAAACGACCAAGATGAGACAGACACCCATCCACACCCACTCACATGGGGCTAATGTACAGATATAATATTATATATGTATATATCATTTTAAACATTTTGTCATACTATATATTTTTTTTTTATTAGATTTGTTTAACACATGAGATTACATGGATACGAGTATGAATGTGACTCTTCAAAGTCACGGGTAAATCTATATATTATTCTTCATCTATCCAGCGCACAACAACCACAGCCACATATCTCCTACTCCACCAACCAATCATCTCACTTATACTTTACTTATCATAACTTCTCTTCGTCAATCATCATCATCATCATCATCCTACCAAACCATTGTCACTCTGTTGATTGATGTAGCACATCATGTTCATTAGCTGTCACTGAGTGTGATTCCCCAGAACAATCCATATAACTATCCCGCAAACAATATTCAGCAAAATTGAAGGTTAATATAGATACAAAAAGCCAAACTCATGAGCAAAATTTAGAGTCAAAACTCAATACAGACTTAACTAAGGCAAACCACACGCCCATCCCAATTGGCGTGTGTCTTCTCCGTGTAAGCATCCTCAGATGAAACAGCAATCAACTCCAATAACCATTAATTGTACACAATATATACCTACCAATGTCAAGGCAAATATATAGAGAAAGGGCCGAATCAACATGAATAAGAAAGGCTCGATTGAAAGAATGCCATCCTTCATGATATAATGTTGTCTGTCCTAACAAAGCAACGTGTCAAATGAAAAAGGAAAGGAAACAACGAGGGAACCAAGACGGCGAGGAGACACAAAAGCACTACCAGTGAGACACGGGCATTTGAATGATAGAAAGCATTTGAGCACTTTCGTCGTGAATAAACCCATAGTCTCGATATAAAAACACACACACATACAGTCATTCCCAATTATATGTATAAATTATCTCCTTGGAACACCTCAAAGACCGGGTACGGGAGAGCCTGAAGGTTCAGAAGCACGCTGACATACAACCACAGTACGAGTTTATACCTCTCGGATCCGAAACCATGGGTGGTTTAGGCGCTGGTGCCAACGAGTTTCTCGATGAACTTTCTAAGTATCTCAGAGCGTGCACAGCGGAATCGAGAGCTGGTGACTATCTACTGCATAGGCTTCCATTGATCATTGTTCGTAGTATTGTGGTGTCCATCCTGGGCTCCATGGTGAATGATAATTAGGGATGTAGATTTTTTGCGAAATTCGCGATTCGGCCGAAATTTCGCGAAAATCGCGAATTTTGAGTTTTTTAGAGAAAATTCGCGAAATTCGCGTTATTCGCAAATTTCACGATTTGTCAACAGGAAATAACTTTTTTCTATGAGTTTTCATCATTTGTGAAGACAATCAATGCAGCTTGAAATTTCATTAACATTTTCCTGCAAATATCAGTGTTTTTTACGATGTCTGTACGGCGGCACCCATAAAACTAGAATTAGTTGAAGTAGTTGGTGTCTCTATTCTCTTTCTTAACATCACGAGAGATAAGTAACCCAGAACTCTGCGTTTTCGAAAACAAGGCTAATAACACCGTTTTGTCATATCTTTCACATTTACGTTTTTTTCTGGTGAACTTACCATCTGCGATTTTTTTTGGCGAATTTGAAATTTTGGAGAAAAAAAACGCGACTTTTTAGCGTGCTTCGCGAACTTTTCGCGAATTTCGATGTTTTTCCTGTTGAATCGCGAATATTCCACTTTTTGATCGCAATATTTGCTATTTATCGCCGCGAATTTTTTCGCGAATTTTACACTTTTTCATCGCGAATTTTTCGCGAACTTCCCGTTTTTCAATCGCGAAAAATCTACATCCCTAATGATAATGGATACGTCCTTGATGACTATCACTGAACTGTATGATAATTTAAGTTAACACCTTTTTTATTTTTGTTCATATAGATTATACATACTAGAGGGACCCGTCCCGTGGGCTTCGCTCCACCTGAAAATATGTGTTATCCACCGGGGCCCCATCTGTCTGAATGTCCTTTCCCATGGTACTTCGCCCCACCTTATAATATGTTATTTGATAATAGTCTTAACTTCGTCGGGACAAAAATAAAAATCGATCATTCTCACGGAAAACAGTGTGGAAAAAAAAATCTTGTATATATACGAATTCATATAAATGTATAGAATTCATATATATAAGAATATGAATATATGAATCTATACATATATATATATGAATGATGTGGTTTTGGATATGGGTATGGAAGTATACGAGTATTTACAAGGCGAAGCTGCTTTCACCGGATTGGTAAATTAACAGATGATGATTAACAGTCCTACCGAAACTGTAGAGCTCCGGGCATAATGGTAGAGTGGTTGTGGTTCATAATACCTCTTCAGGAGGTAGGATAGGACGATACGATAATGATAGGACGCACGAAGCAAATCAAAGTCTCGTTAGAACATATAAAACAAAAAGATCGGAACCACAGATGAAGAAGAAAAGAAAGTAGATAAAGCGGAGCGAAGCGGAATCCAACCGATAATCAAGTGACGTAACACGTGACCAAATCGTAAACTAGGGGCTACGCGCAGACGGGCAGCTGCTAGGATATTTATCAGATAGAGGTCACCTTCCCGAAGGAAACACCATCTTCGCCTTCGAGAATGGTGTTTCCTATTTTCCCCTGATAACTTAATGAGTCTAGTCGGTCACCACGGGCTTGCAGCTTAATTACTCGCTACCAAACAGGATCAGTTATTGCCTGATTGCAATCGTATATGCAGTGCATTCTTGCAAGTTAAGCTCGATGCAGTTAGAGAGGCGATATATAAGAACTTAATGAGGACAAGTGAGGAAGTCATGTGTAGTATTAGTTGATTTACTTTAACCATAGTCGCCTCGTTCGCAACCCCTTCAGAAAAGGCAGTTCACTCCAACGAGACTTTTGGGTTTCTTAGTCGGTTAGGTCCTCTATTGGTTTGACAAGTGTGCACGCCGTTTTCTTCTTCGGCTTTTCAGCGGTGCTCGTGCCAGCTATGGACGTTTTTATGGCTGGAAATGGTGAGCTTCGAAGACTTTTGCTGAAAAGGTTCAAAGTATCACGTATAACTACGGCAATACTTCGCATCAAAACCAAATAATCACAACATACCTACGCAGCTTTTGCAGTGAGAGAATGTACACGAGAAAAAAGTACCCGGCCCGTCGCCGCTTCGCTAATTTGTATGTGGCTTTACTCGATTTTTGGCTTCGGCCTCGCTTCGCACCGAGAAGGCCACCCGATATACTTGCGGGCTCTGCTTTTGCTCAGTGTGCGGTTCCCTGGCCATTGGCCTAACTTCCACTGAATGTTTGATCAGCTTCGTTGAGAGTTTAGGCGGACGACATGTGCAGGTATTTTCTCATACTAAGTGGAGTTTTGAGCTCGTTCAGAGGCGTTGATAGGGAGGGCGGCAAAGCGTGGAAGGTAGCATGCTGCGACCGGATGTGAACTAAATCGGGCAAAATGACCTCTTTCTGGAATACCTCGACTTTGTTCGTTTTGGTCGTCTCCTGCAAAAAATGTGCAGCATTGGGGCGCGCTCCAAGTGAGTAGCCAAGGGTACCACGAATCCCAGGTACGCCTCTTACTGGGACAGTCAAACAAATTTGATATTTATAGATGCACATATAAATAAACATCCTGGAAATGTCAATCAAACAACCATAAAAAGTCGAGGTAGGTCATCGTTGAGCGAAAGTGGAGGTGGGTCATTAACGATCGAGAGTCGAAATACGTCATCAATGAACCGGAGTCGAGGTACGTCATTAACGAACGAGAGTCGAGACACGTCATTAACGAACGAGAGTCGAGGTAGGTCATCGTTGAACGAAAGTCGAAGTGGGTCATTAACGATTAAGAGTCGAGGTATGTCATTAATGAACCGGAGTCAAGGCACGTCATTAACGAACGAGAGTCGAGGTAGGTCAATATTGAACGAAACGCGAGGTATGTCATTAATGAACCAGAGCCGAGGCTGGTCCTTATTGAGCGAAAGTCGTAGTGGGTCTCCATTGAACAAATGTCGAGCTACGTCATTAGAGTCGAGGTAGGTCATTAATGAACGAGATTCGAGGTAAATCATTATTGAACGAAAGTCGAGGTGAGTTCTTAAGGAACGAGAATCGAGTTCAAGAAAGTCTTCACCTGAAATAAAGAGGAGAATCCGCTCTCGCAGAGGTAGGTGGACGAAAATGAAAGTTGAACTCCCAGATCCATCACGGATACATTGGGGGTCGATCTCTTCTGCTTGTTTGGGGAAATATCGCAGATACTCACTTTCAAGGGATCCTAGAGGTTGAATGATATCTTCCTTAAGATTATCCCTCAACCTTACGCGCAACTCCTCCAGTATACTGTCCCGCTGTTCCAACATGCAAAGCTTGCCAGGAGGCACTTTACGCTTTAGATACGACACATATATTGACTGATTAAAATTTTTGGACCAATATCCAACTTAATAGAAGTCGTAAAAGCACTCCGCTGCACTGATGATAACCCATGACATCGTTCTGCACTATTGAGTTCCCTGTTTGCTTCTGTTGAGTAATGATCTTTCTTCTGTAAAAATTTGAATACGGCTCTCTGGGATATGCGCTGAACGGTAATCCCGGGCTAGGAACTGAATAAACTAAATATGAAAATACACATGTCTTGGAAGATTTTTTTGTTATGATACAAACTTGTCTACACGAGGGCGCGAACAAATTCATCATTAATTCTGAAAATATTATATATACACTAAAACGTATACGTAGAAGAATATGTGTTCGAATATCCTTCGTCTTGGCTACTCGTCTGAGAGTCCTCGCGACCCCAAGGTTGGGAAGTACAGGTTCAGACCGAGATACTCTCCCTTAGTTCACCTTCAACAAGCTTTTGTTCAATCGCGCCACGAATGAATAAATACCAGTACAGGAAGAATTGAATGGAAACGAGCTTAAACGAGATGAGCTTAGGCTTTCGCCAAGGTCGGGAAGAACCTCTTTGAGGAATCATTTACTACATTTCTCAGTTAGTATCAAAGTGGCCAACTGGTGGTGGGAAATTAAAAGTAGTAATTCCAACAAATTGAATCTTATATTGAACCTCGATTTGTGTTTGTCTCTCTATACGGATGAACCCGCGCCGAGTTGAAACAAAGAGGCTCAGTAAGGCCTAACGGTATCGCCCCATCGTACTGGTATACATATTATACTAACATATGGTAGCTGACCTCAGCTCAGCATGTCAAGTACCTTATCATGTACTTTTATTGTGTGCCTCATATCTAGTACATGCAATACTGTGTCTAACCTTAATGAACTCACGCTATGATACACCATCTCCTTCGTATGATCGAGAGATTTCAGTTAGAGTTGGTTGAGTGGTTGTTCCAAGTTCTTGTTCGTTATGGTTTCGCACTGTGAATCCGAGTGAGAACACAAACTCTGGAATTTTTTCGAAAGTATCACCAGATGTTTTGTGTATCCTGTGAAGTATATATGATTAATCATGTTGTTATTTCATCTCGTTAACAGTTAGTGTTGCATTATGTCATCACTTTAATATTTAAATATGCATGATGACATGTAGTTTTTGTATTATTCAGCTTTCTGCGAGGTCATTTTAATGTTATTTGAAACACAGCAGCTTTTTTTCATGTATATCCTGTTGTCGTTTTTGTAAACACCGTACGAGAGTCCAAGAGCACAGATACTACACTCTACTTGTACTTCGAGTACCACAGTCTAGTGATCATGGCACAGCTTGAGGTCATCAATTACCTAGCGACATCATCATCGTACATGGAGTATTGCTAATGAAAGGAGATGACGAGCTGACTTTATAATAAGCTATTGTGAAACTTACGAGCTGTTTGGTTGAACAATGGCAAAACAACTTTCGTCCGTCCTCATCTCGGTACACGTTGGGAGTAACTTCGAGTAGTTAGTGGAAATTCTAAAGCCGAGAGTTGAAGCGTACAAATGAATCTATAAAAGTAGCGTCGCACTCCATTTGCTCGGGTTGATCTATTTCAATCCGTGTTCATGAAATCACATATCAAAGATGTCTGACCGAAAGAGCAAAGGGCGGCTGTGTCGTGATCCCATTTTGGGTTAAATGAGTTCAGACCTAAACGGATTTTTGGCTTCATCAACGTTTAACCTCTCAGACAAGTTTGTAGTGTACAGTGGAGATTGCATGATGTGCCTGAAGATTGAACTGCTGTGTGGTGAGCTGTGCGGAAGCAGATATCCATTACTGTAATAGCATGAGCTTGGTTCGGATGGGGATAGGCGGACGTTAGATTTCCGTTTGTTTTCCCTCAATGGTGTTTACTCTTTAGAACGAGTTGTGTTTAAAACTTCAGAAATGAATGATCAGCTATTTATTTTAACCTACATTAGTTATGTAACTTCGTAATGCAAATTCAGCATAGCCGCCGAGGCTGGTTCGTTCCTACGGATAAGGTCTTACCGGAAATGCCCCATTACAAATTTATACATTCAAGCTCTTATTTTGAATGGCTGTTTGAAAACTCAGATCCAGGGATGACCAAAAGTGTCCACCGGACTGCAAATGACCCGGATGGGCGGAGATTTAGTGGGGACCTCCGTAGTGCTAGTCTACGTTATGTAACCGAATCAAGAGCCTCTCTGTTGTTAAAACCTGATTAGCAAAACAGTAGGGGAATTTTTGAGGTCAAGTACTCTGATTAAGATTAACACTTGGCCCGGTGCGGATCCCGTATTTCAATCGATGCAGCTGTTTGCAGACGTAATACAGTGTGCAACCGACGGTATAACGTTCATGTACAAACATAGGCAACACCCTATACTCGTTGAGATCACTGTATGAGGCTTGAAAACACACTTGTGTCGATAAAGATGGTGTTAGTTCAGTGGGAATCACTAATTCCCATTATTCAAACCTCGATCACCTTCTACTAGTTGTTGGAAGATAAAGTTTCATTTGAACTTGTCACGTTATTACTTTGGTTAGACTCTGACGCACGTTGTCAGGAATGATCAGTCATGAACCCGAGCACCGCATGTAACGAAGTTTCTTGTCGTTATCCACAGTGATCATCAACGTAATCGTTTACATACAATGTCGAAGTACGATTGGATGGTTATCACAGTGAAAGAAATATTTGATTTTCCTAACACAGACTCACTTTAGATTCTCATACTTTCGGTGGTTAACGATCGCCTTCATCCGTCATCATTTGTCTACGGTTCCTTTTCTTTGACCACCTCCGCTACAATATCTCAGCAAGTCTAAGTATATATTAAAGTAAGTGAGGAAATATATAAGCAAATAAGAGAGAATATTGGGATTTCCCTACATCACCAGGCAAATGCTGGGATGGAAGTGGCTAGCCCCGCAACACACGCCTCTATGGCTTAACATCGGGCACAGTACTAAAAAAAACATTACTGATTCCATCAAAAGTGTATTTTCTCGCCTAATCCGCTAGACTCCTTATGGAAAAAGGAACTAGTCTAATAAATGAAATTGAGTCGTAATGCTTCCATAAAGTGGACAGGTCGAGTAGCTTGCTTTCTGTTTTTGAAATATGCTTTTGAAACCTGGCACAACTCTGCTGAACGCGGATCAATAATGTGTACCTTTGAACAAAGTCTTGTTTTGCCATTATAAATGCACCTTTTGAGATATATTCATGTCATAGGGCTTACAGGTCTCTTTTGTTGAGTTTGTCATATCATCGCATGCAAAGTCCACTACTTCAAGGGTATTATGGTAATCCAATGTTGATCCATTATCCGAGGCAGAATAACAAGCCAGGGCATCACATATAGAATATCATATCCGGTCCAGAGTGAAAATATGAAGCAAATTGGCTTCAAACTTCACAGAAGCACGGCCATCTGGTGTCAGTTGTTCCACTCTATAATCCGCATAGCGCCGGAGCTTATTTGGTCCAAAGAGATACAAAATGGGATCATCCGAGATTGCAAAATTGGAAATCTGCTCGTACTATTTTCTTTCTCTTTCCAGTCGGCCGAGTTTGCGTCCTTGTGTTTCTATGCGTGTCCGAAAGTTCATCTTTTAGGATAAAAGCAAAATGTTCTGTCGACATCAGACTCGGGTTTGTGCGCTTTGTTACCAAGCATTCCACGCTCCGAAATGAAGTCTCGATAGAGGACATCATTGGAAGAATCTGCACAAAGTGCATACCTCATGCATTGATTTTCGTAGAGCCGCTGCATGGTAATATTGGATTTCCACGCTATACATCGATTTACATTATCTGAGAGCTAGAAAATGGTAGGCTTGGGAAGTAGGCCTGGGAGGTAGACCTTGGCAGATGTCTCTATATTGGAGAAGTGCAGAAGGTGTTTTAAGTTTAGTCTAATGTACTCGATGTTTTTGTGCCTAATCAATATAAATCACCATATAGAATTCCAGAATCACTACTGGATGAAAACATCATGATATAAAAAAAGTTGTTAATACAAGTTTTCAACTGTTTTCGCTCGAACAAATGGTACAATTTGTCTCTTCGGATGCTGAGTCGGGGTCCCTAACTTGGGAAACACACTTGTGACTAGAAAACCTATCTTTCGTATGGTAAGGTTTGGCCGCAAGTCCCCCGAATGGAAGGTGAGAGCGCCAAGACACCAAGCTAAAGTTTGAACTTTGTTCTGAGAAGCTGATAGCTGCACCTCAGGAAGGTTCTTGGACCTCCTGGTAATTAGGTCCGCAACTGCGTCACTATCAACTTGTAGTAAGATCAGACATGTGGATAGTTTAGTGTAGTTTCGATACAAATTACTGGTAGGAACCGGAAGAAGGTATACACAGCAACCGAGAGCATCGTTTGTCTGAATAGGTGTTACTAATTTTGCTGCTGCAGCATTGCTACCTGAAGAAAAGCGCTGATGTAACCTGACAAGAAATGTAGCTGTGCTAGTTTCCACTGAAATGTGAAACGTGTGAGATGTACGTATTAGTGGAATTGTATAAACTTTCATAACTTGAAGAAGTAACTTGTCCAATATTCCTATTATATATGGCTTCAACGAACAGTTCATAAGAGAACGTTAGTAGATGAAGTTGTCGAACGCCACAATACAACGAACTCCCCTGTTCAACCGACATAACTTTTAGATATCACCCTCCATAAGCCTAAGAAAGATTTAATTCTATCTAAATATCCCTAAGCATCTCATTACGAATCAGTTTGACATAGTCATCCAGTGCTTATGGCTGCTCTTCGGATTTGGCATAAGTGCATTGGCTGTACTTATCACTAATAGATAACACAGTACGTGCATCGCATAACTGTGTATGATGGCAATGCACGCACTGGCCTGTCTATGCATCGTGCCACGCCATGTAGCTTGTATGTACCGACCAATAATGGACAGTAAGTTGTACATCTCTGTTTGTACATCTCACTGAATGTTGTTTACATCTCACTTACATGATATGTATGTATATCCGCTGTGTATGTATATCCATCCTATGCACTTAGAGTAAACTTGGAAAGGAGTACAACGTATTATCAGAACATACAATCCTGGATGTAACGCACAGTACGATTGGGGTATCTTAAATATTAGTGAGGCACTTTTTGTGAGGCACATTTATTAGTTTCCTTGAAGTACATGTGTATATGTCAAGTTCTTTTGATCATGCTCTTCCAGCATGCAACCTTGTCAAGCATAAAAGTTCGCCTCAATTTTTCCGACGGTGTTGTCGTTTGAGTGCATTTGGTGAAAAACGCTGAAAAGAGGACGAATGCATTAGTTGATGGATTATTAACAAGGATGGCATCGCTGCAATCATATTTTTATTTCCGTGCCTGGGTAAGGCTCTTCGTTCAGTTGTGCCTTCTATCTATCTATCCGGAATTGCTGGATGTAGGCCATGG
>JAQFXQ010000277.1:0-10045 GCA_034693645.1 Pergamasus crassipes | reverse complement strand
ACTGAGCTCCTTCACCCCTCTGTGGAGGAGCAGACTAAACGCAAGTGGAGCAGCGACGTCACCCTTTGCTATTTCGCTTCCACCACCATTTGCCGGGAGTAGGCACTTCGAGTGATCAGGCGAGAGGCCGACCAGACCAGCCGACGCCCCAGACTTGAATGATCGCAGACTCCTAATCATCAGATCAGGCGAACATTGCGAAACAGAAGTTGGAATCGAAGGGTTCGGCGGAGTAGTGGCGTCTTCTGGTGGTGGAGTGTGCTTAGCACGCATCTCTGCTATTGTGTCCTCAGTAACGTCAGCAATAGAATCATCTGAAGATAATATTCTGATCGCTGATTTAACGTCAAAATCCAACAAAAGTTTGCTTTGAGCTATCTTAGCCCGTTTTCGTCGTTGATTGCTTTGCACGGCCTGGGATCAGAACTGTTTGTTAGATGTAAGGACGATATCGTCGAATCGGTCTACATTGCTTTTCATCAACGCTGAAAGGCAGTCCTTAGAATTACCCTCGTCTTTATCTACATGCAGGATCCGGGGAGCGGAAGTCAGAAGATCTTGCCAACTCTTCACATCATTTTTGGCGACCACGTCTCTAAGCATTCGTATGAAAAGCTTCAGGCAGGCTGCCCTCGCTCCCTTTGAAATTCTCTTCAAGATCTTCCTGGTGCTTTTGCACACGACTAATGTACTGTGCAAATATTTGTAATTTGCAGATGTGGACTCTACCAGGGAACGAACGGAAGGAGCTGTTTGAGATGACGACGACTGACCAGCGTCGTCATAACAGTAGTAAGAATAATATTTTTTGTTGAACATAATCTTCTACACGACTGAGATATATTGCATACGCACACTGATTTAGAAGAGGTCTTGTGGGTTTTCTGCTGTCTCTCTTCCCTCCTCAAGCATCCTTCGCGCAATTCCGCGTTGAACTTCCAATGTTTACCTCTGCCTTAGAAGCGAGGTAGAACGCGGCTCTCCTGTCCGATCCCAAGGCCTCTTGCCGAGCTTCTTGGCCACCCGTGCTGCCTCGTATAGTAGTGGTAGTGGAAATAATTATAGGTTTTTTTACACGTTCATTGGATAACACAGCGAAACGTAGCGCCTATATCATATCCAGCACGGTGATAATTTGTGCACGTTTTCCTTCTTTTCGAAGGTTAGTCCTCGGTCTTTACTTTTACAAGATTATCAGGAATCACAAGTGTTGTGCTTATGGACAAAATTTATCAACGGATTCCGCTAGAATTCACCAACAAGTGATCTTTTAACAACGTGCTTACGGATTTTTTTTTTAACTAATCGTATTTCATATGGTAGGGATCAAATATTTAATTTTGTCAATTCGTTTCCTCCGTGTGATGATATGAAGAAAGGAACACGAAAGACTCACCCTGCTTACGACTAGCTCAATGTTCAATGATTTGAGATTCGTGATTAGCGGTTGAAAACCTTAATTCTGTTTGTACAGTAATGTTAGGTACACATATTTATTATATTATGTTAGGTACACAATGTCAATACATTGGAAGTTATTTGGCACGCAGAATGTGGTGGTCCGGCACTTGGTCTTCGAAAAAATAGTGTGATGCTGTTGCTCTCAGCATGCTTAAAAAACGATTTTGTGCCACATGTACTTGATTTAAGCAGTCTTTCGCTGCAACATGCCTAAAACACCAATCCGTAGCTCCAGGTACGAGACAGTACTAGGTACTTATTACATGATCTTAATGCTGAAGTAGCAACAGTGCAGTTTATTTGAATAGTTTTTTTTGCCACCTTACTATGTACATGTCCAACATGCGGAGCGGAACGTCTAAGAGATTTTCGTCCACCTAGATTCTCAAAAGTTTAGCATGTTCCACACTGAAAACATATGCTCTCAACGTGGTTCTACCACGATGTTATCTGAGTGGCAACTCGGGAAAAGTGGATTTTTAAAGAAGATTTAGCTTTTTCTCGTTAACAGAGATCATATTAACATGATACTCAACTGCTAATTTAATAGAACTTATCTTCTTGGTTGATATTACTGTGAAGTTCATTTGGAGTAAATGCATGTAAAGTGATGGTTATTTGGTCGACATATTTAACTGAAGAAAACACAAAGTTTCTCCACAATTGATCAATGAAGAATATAAATACCTGAGGATAACGTAGGCAAGATCCCTGGTACCCTTCCGTGTGCGGTCGTCAAAGTACGCGGAAGGTGGACGTCTAAATATTTTAAGCCTGTATAAGAAAGTGTAAACTCAAACTTTACCAAAGCTCTTTCCAAGTCGACTAATTGTGTCGCGACAAGTTGTGCTTCTACATGCTTTCGCGGCTACAATCACAGCAGCAATGAAAACTTAACCTGTGATCACCGAGTTGGTTGTGATTTTCCAGATAATCTTCGTTGTGATTTAGCAGAGTCTTTTCTATGACTTCGTTGAGAGCACTAAAAGATCAGTGTTAGGCACAGCTTGCTCGGAGTCATCGTCTGCGTACTGGAACGATTTTGTTTTTTGTCAAAGCTGCCTGACACGCTTCATATTCAAGCGTTTAATTTATTATATGTGTCAACGGTGACTCAAGATGATCATAAATTTTGGACTGGGAATGTGCAGGTATCTGATACACGTCTGTTCATTGACACCTCATAGTGGTCAGGGTAGCATAATTTGCACCTATGTTCTCGGGACGGAATTTCAAAGTAGTGGAAGGTTCATGTGGTAGATGTTTATCAATTTTGAACTAAATCTGGGCAGTAGCGTAGCGTGGAGAGGGCGAACGGGGTAGCCGCCCCGGGTGAAAAGTTTTAGGGGCCCCAAAATAGCAGGCTGGAGGCCCGGGTCATACCGCTTGCGACTGTTTTTTTTTGGTCGTCAAACCAAAATTTGGGAGGAGAAATGGCCGGACTTAGTGTTTGGAGGCTCGAAATCCGGACCTCGCCCCTGGTGAATAAGAACCACGCCACCGAGTGTGGTTGACCAAGCGCGCAAGAGGGGGTTTCGTCTTCCTTGAGGGAAGGTGGTGTTGAAAGGACTTGCGATAGAGATGATGTCAACTATAACTTCATTGATATTTGCTCTCTTTTGTTCATTTGGGATCTTATCGTTTTTCTGAAGTCTTCCGATGGCTTCCAAATGTCTTATTGATTAATAAATGAGTGAACTTTTAAACGTAGGTCTGTTCGCCTCGACTTATTAACTTTGTTAACGAGAAAATTTCTTAGGCGATTGGAGTTTTCTGGAAGACAAATCACTTCATTGGGTTTTTGCTTTTCCTTCTCACACCATCCTAGACACACCAGGCCATCTTCCCACCTTGTCTTAATTTTTTTTAGCTCTCTAAATTCTCGCCCTGAACTTCTTCTTGGGCTTTGTCAATGGGATTTAGTATAATGTTTGGCTTTGATAATATAAAGGCTGGTCAACAGTGAATCCATATTTGCAGAGTCACAAGCTAGAGATCATTGTTCCTACCTGATGGGCTTCAGCGCACTCGAAGATTGTTGATACGACATTGACGTTTTGTAGTTTTTCCTAAGTTAAATGTTACTGAAATTGAGATCTCGAGCATATGTGTCAATGTGGGCAAAATTATAAATAGTATGACCGAGAGTTCAGAGAGAATTAAATCTAGTTGAGGCTGCAATCGTGGAGGTAAAGCAATGGAGAGTTAAGGTTTATGTGGGTCTTCAAGCAGGTTGTCATGCCAACCCAAATCACCTATTATAACAAGTTTAGTATTGATACTCGCAAGTTGCTGTAGATCTTCTCGTAGTTTGTTTATGGATTGAGCGGGTGTGTGTGGATCGCACAGGGCGCAGGATTTTTTGAATTTGGTTCGAAGCGCAGTAAAGCCAATTCCGCACGGGTACAATATCCTGCTCCACACCAATTTAGTTAAGATCCTTCCGAAAGAAAAACATTGTTACCCCACCACGAGGGTCGTCTCTATATGATGAAACTTTCTAATATTTATTTATATAAACGAAATGTTGATTCTTAAGAGTCTAACCACATCTCAGTCAAAACTAGACGAGCACATCATAGCTGTTGAGTGTATTTCATAACGATCTTTCAAACTTCATTAACGACCGTAAGTTCTTAGCGAATAGATGGCGGATTTTTAGTCTGTCTTTGACAATAACGGTCGTGAAGCAATACAATCATGCTTAGTTAAAAACGTAAACTAAATTTACTAATTGTTGCTTCACTTGATGTGTCTTTTGTTGCTTGAGATTTGAGTTTACGAGATGGTTCTATCTTGAACACAAAGTATGTTGCCTTCAATAGCAGGAGGATTAAGTAAATACATACATGGCAGGAAGATCATCGAGTGAGGAAACTCTCAGCTGAGAAAACTTCTCATGTTGTTTGTAACAGACAGAGTTCTTGAACTACCAACAGTATCACCAACATTTTTTGACACTATTTTGTTTGCGAACATGACTTGTGCCTTAAAACATCATTTGTATATTTTTAGAGCCAGAGTCGTTAACGTGGAGAGGTAGTTGTGATACCTCCTATACCTTCTCAGGGGCTTTAAGTTTCATTTTTGTTGCTGATATAATATTAAATGTCTAGTTGTCACAAGATTAATCGTACCAAGACTTAACTTTTTCTCACTCGCACCTTGAATATCATTCCTCCTTGTTATGGTCCTTTTTTAATTCAGTAGCTAGTGAAGTCTTCTGGTCTGAATTATTCTCCGGAAGTTCCTGAGCATCCAGAAGGTCATCCACATCAAACTTAACGTCAGGAGACTTCAGGATAACCTTAACCAGTACAAACCTATTTTACTCTATAAACTCAGGAGTAATACCGTTTGGTATGTCAACATTTTTTTCCTGTGAGACTGTAATTGTTTTTACTGTATCTTCATATGAATATCCATTTGCGGTTTCTCACATTTTTTGCCTCACAATGTTGTGCTCCTTCCGACGTTCTCCGTAGTTCCTCTCAATGAACTTATGTGGAAAGAGGAGTGTGTGTTGACATTGAGATCGGTGCACAAGCAAAAGGGAAGGCGAGGGCGACGCTTCAAGAAAGAAGACATGGTGACGATCAAGACGATTATTCCGAGGATACATGACCTTCATAAGGTAAATACGTCTGAAAACACACACGATGTTGCTTTGAATGCCACCATATGTGAGGTTGTTGTTTGTGGTCTTGAGGGAATGAAACGAGCACGTTGACTTGTTAATATCAAGGTGTTTTACCAAGTATGGGAGCTAAAACCTATGAGTGCCCAGGATTATCTGACGCGTGAACGAACTCATAATTAACTAAACGCTTGATAGACTGAGGTCATTGTGTTCCAATATATATATATATCTAGATGCGCAGTTCTCAAAAGGCAGAAGCACTTCTACATTGCTCTCTCTTGGATAACCAACCTTCTTCAGCCCTCGCCATGTTTTAGGTATTCTTACAAAGTCACTTATATTAATCGTCCTCTGCTCAACGTACCCAGTATTGTATTGAATCTGCAAACGGGTACCCGCGTCTCTGAGAGTGCACCTCTATGAAGTAGAGATAGTAGCGCGAGAATTCGGCGGTCTAGGAGTGCTACTAGGAGCCAAGCCGCGTTATGGATTCACTTAACCTACATCCCTAGACTATTTTAGTGAACGTCGGGAGTACGGTAGTTCCCAGCCATTCATTGAAAACACATACTCCCCGCAGCATGAATGCTGCACACTGAATAACATCACCGAAGATATCGATGCAAAGCTAACATGCAAGCAGGGCGCGGAATCGGTCTATCTTCAGAGAGTGGATCAGTAGCTGTTTGAATCTAAATGAACATATGAGGCAACTGCTTCGATGTGTCTAGCTCAGACTACTCCTATGGGCTGATGACTGGAAACTTATACCGAATCCCAAGTTGGCACCACACTCGAACAGTGAAGCAACCTACACACACACTTATGCTTGCAGGAACTTCGATCTCAATGCAACCTTCTGATAATCACGGACAGTACCCTAGAATCAAGGATGGGAATTATGGGAACTCTGAAATGTAAAGACTGTATAAGTATCCGGATGGTTTTTACAGCAGTCCATGAACCAACTCTGACCATGCGAAGAAATATGCCTTGACTTATTTTACGTAGGATTTTATTTTATTACTATCGTTACGATCATTGTTCAAAACAACTATCTCTCTCTATTCAGAAGCGAATCTAGAATGACATGGAAGATTGATTGATCTATCCCAATCTCTCCAATCGCTTTCTCAATTCTCTCCGACATCTCCGCTTGATAATCTTTGTACTTGATCTCTAAATCGAGGTCCTTGTAAATCTCAATCACTGTTCTCTCTTCTGGTCCACCTGCAAAATATAGAGATGCAGGTTACGACGACAATTGTGAGCATGGCAATCAAATATTTTCAAACTTTTCTCTTTGATTGAAAGTACGTAGACAATGAATAATAGGGTATATATTATATTTTTGATCAAACAAGCCCAGCTCGTTCCAGAGCCATTGACAACCGGCGTCTTTGTACGTATCGTAATGGTTGCGAGGATTATTCATACTTTCAGCCTTGAAATACCGTAAAAAATTGTGAAAAAATCCATGGAGGAGAAAAGTATGTCTCTGCCTGTGCCGGTTTTGGGAGCAGTACAGTGGAACTTAATAAAAAAATTGGACAATTTCGTTGGACAACGGACAATGGGATGTCGTTTTTGATATGTCTTGTTCATGCTGGTTTTTTATTTAGCGAGAGATTGTGCTATTCTGCCAACGTAGTAAATAACGTTATGTCACGGATGTACACCAAAAGGTATCTCAATTAGGACCGAACAAGGTGGCGTGGTGGTAGCGCGTCGGACTTGCATTTGGAAGGTCCCGGGATCGAGACCCAGACCGGCCATCCTGATACAGGTTTTTCGAGTCTTTCCCTATACCACCAGACAAATGCTGGGATGGAAGTAGCTACCCCGCAACACAGGCCGCCATTGTGGCTTACCGCGGGTACACGACCGAATAAAATATATATATTTTCGTAATCCTTTATGTGGTTCAACGCATATCTTGAAATATTTCAACTATTTTGTTTATCTGATAACTATACGATATTACATGGAGTCTAATTTGGAGTTAGAGTACGGAGGTGTAATTTGAGACCACCCGCTGAACCCATTCGTTCTGCCCTTACCCAGAGGTCCCGATTGCAAATTGTAAAATATATATACACAACACAGCAAGCCCGTAGCGCGCGCGCCGCCAACCAAGTCGGAAATAAAATACTGATTCAGTTGTTTCAGGTATTTCTCAGTGACGTGTTTTTTAATTGTCTGTTGAGTGACTTGGTAACTAATTTACAACACCTTATCAATTTATTCACGTAGTAACTCGCTCACCCTTGATTCCTCTGCCGTAGTTCTTGTGGATCATTTCTTCCTGTTCCTCAGTTGCATGCTGCAATGCCACCACCTTCAACCATGTACGCTTTCCATCAATGATATCAGTCCCGATCTTTCCAGTTTTCTCGGGATCTCCAAAACAATCAATCATATCGTCTTGAACTTGGAAAAGGATTCCAATATCCCTCGAAATTTCCTCGGCCATCTTGTGGATCGTTTCATCACCAATATTAGCGAGATACAGCGCACATCGAATGGGGACAACAATTGTGTAATAGGCGGTCTTGTACTCCACAATACATTTATACGTTTCCCAATCTGACGAATGTTTACGTTCAGCAAGAATGTCAAGACATTGTCCCTTGGCACTGATTAGTAGTGTATTCTGAACGAGTTCTAGTATTTTGATGTAGAACTTATGTTTAGAGAGATATGTGGTTATACACCAGAAGGCCATTTGTTTGAGGGAAAAGGCATCATTGATGGCAAGAAGACCCACTTCAGGACGACGATGCCAACATGGCTGACCTCGTCTGGTCTCACTCCTATCCATGACGTCATCTAACATGAGGGCGCATGCCTGGAACATCTCAGCACACCATCCGAAGACAATGCAGTTTCTTAACTTCTCAATAGTCGGAAACATTTCAGCCTTCTGATATGTGGTCAAAACCAGTAATAGACGAATCCGTTTTCCCTTAGTCACATTCTGATGAAGAACATTCCTCAACCAATCATCACATGCCTTCAATCCTGGTACATCTGAGTTTGTGAGGTCATTAACCACCTCTAGAAAAATCTCCTCAATTAAGGGATCATCGGATTTAGTAATTGTGGGCACAGGCCGAGAACTACTCCTTAGGCCGAGAATATAAAAAATGTAGCTCATTTCTCCAAGTCAAATAGACTTACTTCCCGTTTGAATCAACTGAAGGATTACACGTGCCTGAACTTGTGAACTGAAAGTATATTCAAGCTTTATATAATACGAGTCGTCCCTGCTATACCATCCTGAGTGGATTATCCTAATTAGCGTAGATCATTACACCGACATGGATTATGCTGTAGTGGTGAAAAACATTATAACGACAAAAATAATTGGCGCAGACCGGAAATGATACACTTTTGTAGCTCTACCTTTGGACTATTTTGTTGTGTTTGTAGCAAGTTGTAAGGTACCTGTGAGACCTCATCAACACCCAGATATCAGAATTACCAAGCACATTTGATATTATCGCATAAATTCGATGTTTACGGAACCATAGCCATGAGAGTATATGGTAGTTTGAGGCTTCCTCTTTACATTCTGACATTACTCGAGGGGGTTAAATAAAAGTGGCGTAACTGTAAATCCGACCGAGATGTGGAAACGTGTTGACAGCTGGTTTTCACTATGAGGGTTTGTGATCAACGATTCTCTATGTCCTTCCGGGAAGATTTCCGATACACTTCAAGAATAAAATAAAGGCAACTAAGCATGTTCTTTGCTAATGACAAGTGGTCTCTAAATTCAACCAATGAATAATGGTAAGCCTCAGTCACTTGGCAAATTTCCAGGTATATGCAGTTGATGACCTCAATTTCCATCGAGCACGCCTCATGCGTGGATCTTGACCTTGGCGAAGTTGATCACCACAACAATTAGTGAATCTATCTAGCAACATGGGGACGTAAAGGATTTGTCTGCCATCATATAATTTACTGTACTCGAGAATGATGCAGAAGGCAGACCGCGGATGTCTCCACCATACATGAAGTTTCTTGAATGAATTTGCACACACCACTGAGAGATTTTTAACAAAGGAAACACTCACGGAGCGCGCCAGCGACCACTACCCTCGACTTTACGTGAACAGTTTTTGGTGCTTTCTGGTTTTTGTTCATTCATTCCAAGAAGAAGCTGAAAGAAATACAACTAAACTTACTTAACACCATTTGTGCATGCACTCACCAAAACAAAACCGTGTCTATGATAGGTAAATAACAAATGAACCACTGAACACATTTGTTGTAAGTTTCAGGGGAGATTTAGTCAATATGGAGAGAGTAGCTTAGCACTGGAATAATGCAGGACAACAAAGTTATCAAAGAGAAACCAAGAGAAGTCTTGGGAAGCAAACCCGATTGCAAATCGTAATCATCGGCGTTGAATCACCGTTTTCGTATTTATCAAAACTTCCCCAGAACTGACAACAATTTTTCGAACTGTCATTTTTTACTTGCTCATCATTTGTAAATGATAACTAACCCTCTTGTCGTGCCACATTTTGTAAATTTGCGTACAGGTTTCACAGGCTGGGATGTTGTTGACCCTTGTATTCACTTTTTATCTTCAATGTCTATGAAACGTAAATGCTCGCATGGGCGTTTCCAGCTCGCCAGGGGGCAAGCAACTCGCACGGTCTCAATTTTTTTTGCGACGACCAAAAAAAGTATCAGGGCACAACGTTCCGGCGTTCTCGAGTAAAATCAACTACTATCGAGTTTAGGTTGAATACATATATTTCAAATTATCTCCGTGTGGCCCCCCATTGCGGGTTAGGTTCCACCGCGCAGCGGCTAGCGAGCCGGAGCGCAGCGGAGGCGAGCCGCGTTCTATAAGTCGTTGCCAAATAAGTGGACGGCCACATTTACATATTATGTTGCCACTATGAGTAGTCCAGCTCAAAGGTAAAA
>JAQFXQ010000276.1:0-10051 GCA_034693645.1 Pergamasus crassipes | reverse complement strand
TGTGCACCTCCGTGGCCAGCGCCCTACCACCTGGACACTGGATGGGACCTCCCCGACGTGGCTGAATTCCCATCCTTACCCTCTTTGACTCGATCTTCTTCAAACGGAACTCCTCCTCCCAGCTATCAAACCATCTGGCTCTTATGCTCTTCTTCACACCGGCTACAGATTGAGACAAGCATATGAACCTCCCCTTGCCTGGCGACTCTTTAAGTGCTTTTTTTGCCAGCGAGTCAGCATTCTTGTCACCTACAATACCACTATGTGCCGAAATCCATTGTAGAGTAACAGGCACCCTGGTCATCAATTTCAACAGGTCAATAATCTCTAATACCAACGGAAACAGATCATGTGCTGGCTTTACCGTTCCAATGGCATCAAGCGCCTCTTTACAGTCCGTGAAAAGCACCACCTCGTTCCCAGAATCCTCCTGGGAGGCCCTTCTCAATCACTTGTTCTACTACCCTTAGTTTGTGGATCCTCCGTGCCATAGCTTGAAAGGAAGCGTATCGAAAGATTTCACTCGGTACAGAGTTCACTTCTATACTTCTCTAAGCAATCTTCCCACATTGAACAGTACTCACTCGAGCACTTCAGTTAGCCTACAATAACTGTTTGGTTGATTGATCAATATCGTTTCGCAAGTATCGTCGACTAAAGTAAAAATACGGAGGTACATAAATCGAATACTGTTAGTAAACTTTGACTTATCTAAAATATACATTCCGTTTTACCGTGGCGTGTCGTCTTTGGTCCTGAGCAGGTTCCTTTTAAAGCGAAAGAAACATGGACAATAAGAATACTCAGCGAAGACAGGTCCCCATGGCGAAAGAGTGGAGTGAAAATACCATGGGGTCCGTCGAAAGTATCTAAAAGTCTGGAGGTCAGGAAGAAGAAGAACAAGTCTCAGGACGACAGTTGGGGTAAATAGTGTGGGCAAACCCAAACCAGCGGAAACTGGACACGATAAAGAAAACTATGACAGCGGAGGAGTCAAACGTCTATGACTTTTTGTGGTTATGATTTATCGTATCCGGTAGCTTCGCTATGGAAAGAGGTCGACCAGGCCGTTTATAAATTAATATTCGTAATAGTGCCTATACCGTGAGACCAGAGCCATCTCGATCCGGAGTTTGATATTAAAAGGGAAACATGATGTGACATTAGCGAATGCTGTTCGAAGCCTCCTCACCTACCCAACAGAGCGAACCTTAGTGTGTGTGAAATTATTGACGTGTCGCAACTCAATGAACTCAAGCATCTTAGGAAGATAAAGTACAAAACTAGTGATACACCAATGAAACCAGGGTTCCAACTGGGGCGGGACAGACCATCGGAGGTACACAGAAGTCCTTTCGAAGTCCAATCTTTCCGGAGAGGCTCACTTGAGATGCTTCGCACTTGGATACACGAAAAGTGCGTTAAATTGTATTGAAGCTGACATAAGTGCCTCTATTTCTCACAATTCAAATATTATATAACAAAATGTAAAATTTAAACAATGAGTATTTCAATGACGTTTTATCGTTACACACAATCACCTTGAAACTGTAGTATTTTAACGCTTCCGCAGCTTACTAAAAACCAGTCTCTACTTATCTTCAGCAAATCTGCTCGATTTGGCGTCATTGTGGATCTCAGCCACATTTTCATCTTTCCAAGCGTACTGAAATATCTTTCAAGTACATGTCGTGCACGGATGAGCCAAAGAAATGTAAAGAGCTATTTTTTGAATTGGAATGGAAGTTTCACTCTTTTTAATACTTCGGACAGGCAAACCTCCTTCAGATGACCCTCTGTCATCATCGTTCTGCCTAGTGGTGGTACCAAAGCTCGGTCCCGTTATTCCAATTATTTAAGCTGTAGTTGCCAGAGAAGTTCTGTGATACCTTGAGAAGTGCTTCAAAAGATAAAACCAACGTATTCTAAGGGGTCTTAACTCAATAGACAGAATGCTGGCAGGTTTCGTTTTGAAAATATCTCTTCTAGTGAAGTTTTTTTTTTATGTAGAAGTTTTTATTTATTATTTTACATTTTACCAGTTGTCAGAGAGTATAAATAAGGAATAACCAACAAGGTTCCTCCGGTTGAACCTCCAAAGTTCTTCCGTGCTTCGAACCGGTGAATTGGAGAAACGTTGTTGTTTTCCCACTTTCCAATATTCTAGGCATTTTGAAATCTGGTCCACGTATTCATAGTTATCGTAATGTTATTTTATATTTCCAAGCAAAGGCGTGGTTAACAACCTCTAGTCGGGCACACACCTTTGCTCTAGTTGCAGTCCCATTTTTAAAACCATGATCGACGAAATCTACGAACATATTAACGTTATTGAACTCAATTAGACATTTAGTCGAGGTGTTATCACAATTGTATAAAATACTGTCAGTCCTGAGTTCAGGAGATGGTGACACAGTGTGGCGGCTTCTGTATGCGAGCCTTCTGAAAAACTTAGTTTCTAGACCATAGAAACGCTTGAGGATGTACTTTTGGTGAGGGCGCCAAATTGAGGCACAGTAGAACAAATCTGGTATGACAATTGAGCGGTACAGATGTATGTAAAAACTGCTGCCTCCAACAGCAAAACATCTAAAGATAGTGTTTATTGAGCGTGCAGCTTTCTTCAGATTGAATTCAAGGTTGTAGTAGAATTTCATGTCAGGCGACATATAGGGTCCTTGGTCCTTGGAAATTGCATTATCAATAATCAGCTTCCCTTCAATCTCATAAGGAAACCCCATACTATCCCTTCCGAGCCTCATCAGTCCGCACTTCTCAGGGGAGACAGACCTTACATTCTCCCTGCACCGGTGAGAGAACCCCAGAATTGCCTCCTGCAGTCTCGCACAGTCGTCGGCTGAGCTCACCTCCATAATGTCATCAGCATACAACCGAATCTTAACCTCAGGCGGTCTGCAATGAAAAACTTTTTTTCACAATTTAGCGCATCTAGATTTTGTATCAACTTCCTCGTCCTGGCAAAGTTACGCTCGGGTCAAGTCTGGGTTACTATAGTAGTCATTATACCGCTCACCTACTTCCTATACGAAGGGAGGTAGGTTCAAGTTTGCTGAACGATGAAGAGGCTTGCGGATTTCAGGGGGAAGTCACGACAATCTTCATTGTAAAGACGTCATCCGAAACGAGACCAAGATTCTAAGTTTTGAATACTCTCTGGCATTCCGTGTGCGAAAACGACAACTCAGTAATTAGGTGCTCGAAGGGTAAATGCACGTCGTCAGTAGATTCTTTCATGGTCAGAAGCCCTGCTGTGTGTCAGGAAAATAATTCTGCGTGGGGAGACGCACTCTCTGCGGCAATAGATCCAATTCGCGTCCGGCGATTCATTCTGCGACAAGATATCCATTCTGTTCCACAAGATCCACTCAGCATCAGTGCATCGTCTCTGCTTTGGGCGACTCATTTGGCATCAGGGTATTCACACACCGTCAGGCGACCCACGTTAGCATATCCACTTTGCGTCAGAAGATCCAATCTTCAGCACGAGATCCACTGTGCGTCAGGAAATCTGCCTTGCGTACGCAGCCTACTGTGCGTCAGGAGATCCAATCTGCGACGGGATAAATACTCTGCGTCAGAAGAACCACTCTGCGTCATGCGCGCCACTCGGTGTCAGGCGACACTATACGCCACCAGATTCACTCTTCATCAGAAAGCCCCGAGGGCTGTGTAATAGATTTTAACGTCCACACTTCGTTGTCGGGAGGCAAAACATTTGTATGCTATGAATCTTCTTCTTCCATCATGAAAGTAAAAGTTTGGCTATTCGGGGCCGCGATAAGGTGGTCAAGGATCACAGCCGAGTGCTATCTGAGTTAGCTTCGTTACCGTTTCCTGACAAAAGGCTGTATATCTTAGATCGAGTATATACTAGATAGAGTCGATACACTGCTACACCGCTGAGCATCGGCTCTATCTAGTATATATACACACATTGAAACTCGAATGATTTCCGTCCGATGACAACAAAGCTGTGATTCTCGGCAGGTACCAAAGTCCTACAAACAAAACAGTTCTCTGTTGATATAGCCAGATAAGTATTGTGTCCTGTTAGCCATTAAGTTATACAGTAGTTCTAAAATGGACCATTAACTTACTTTGGTGAAATTATCTGCTTTACCTATAGCCAGCTCGAAATTTGCCCCGACGATGTCGGACTGTGGTCACTAGACTACTGAACCACCAAATCAAGTTTTCCATTAATTTTACTCTTCATAACATTTGTGTTTACACCTCGTAACTTCAGTTTTATGATAGATACTTTTCCTTGATTCGACAGGCCTTCCTTTTGGAAGCTAACGATAACGAAGCCAGACTAGCTAGCCCTCTTCTGCGGTGTTTGACCACCAGATAGTAGACCCAAATCGCAGGGCTGATTAACGGGCATCATCAAGGAAGGGAGAATAAAAACAAATTCACTTACGCTTTTAGTCGCGTAGTCTCTTCAAAATTAAGTCTCAGATACTAACCGACTTTATCATCATTATGCCTTTGTGTACCCTAAAGACCAACGTTCGTGTGATCCCCTTAATGTTCCACTCTCAGTTTACAACCTTCCTGGCAGCCTTGCTCAACAAACCCCCAGAGGTTGGTTTAAATTATTTTACCTATTACTAGACGAACTTATCCGGATATTCATAGCCCTATAAAGGGCGAGATTCTATATCCCTTATAGTTTTACATACTCATTGCTTTTGGGCCCATAGGTTATATATATAAAAAAAAATGTCATCCTAGGTTAGAAGGAAACTAAATCGGCGAAACACAATATGCCCATTCTAAAGTGCACGGAGTTCTTCACGACTTTTTTGTGCTAATAACCGTGCAGATTTAAAAACAAACTAATACGGTAAACTGATGCCCGGCATTGTTATAATTATGATGAGGGGTTTGAGAATGATCAAGCCGAAAGTCCAGCGGGCTTTCTTGAGTTCGGTGAGATTTGTCATACGAATGGACGGAAGTACAAAACATTCAGCACATGACATGCATGTACAATGAAAATGTCATACATATTATTGATGACTGGTAGGGACTTATGAAATGAATGAGATTGCTTAGCTGCAAGATCATATGCCTGCGGGTCGCGTCTGTAGAAACGATATGCGAACTCGCGTGCTCATCGGACACTGAGGGAAGACACGGAATAAACTCATTTGAAACGCCTTCTTTAAGCTCCTACTATCATTGCAGTAAGCGCGAATCACTTCAACTTATCGCTCTCTAAAACTCGTAGTAACCGAGAATGTAGCTCAATGCAGCCACCTCGCGCCCGAACCGGGTATTTGTACTTGCAAACACCTTCATCCAGTTTGGAGCATATGCATCAAAAACCTTGAATTTTATTAATGACGATGTATCCTGGAGGAAGCATCTAGTAGCCTAAAGTTGATCAGCTAATACGGAACTTTACGATTCCTCGCCAAAAGACTTTGAAACAATTTCATGCAAAAGACTATTCCCTTGAGCAGATTTTTTTTTGCTTTCGAAACTATAAGGGACCCGAGCACCGCATCCTAGAAATCCTTTCAGACCGAGCGTACCTGGGATCGAATCCCGACAGCGGAAAAATTTCTTCATCAATTTTTTTCCGTTGCAACACGTCGATGGGTGGAGGGGTTTGGCCCCAAACTTGAATTGCCCCCGGTTTCGAGCCTCTAGAACGATCGCTGAGTATCTCGCCCCTGTTATAAAAGGAAGACCCAAGGTTTGGTCAACAACGGTACCTTTACCATGTCATCATACGACTCGTTTCATCATCCATTGCTACCTAGAAAGAAAGAGGAATAAAAAGGATCCGAGATAAAATTTCCTTTGAAAATGATCATGGATAACAATATCCATCTCTGTTAGCTGTCTTTAGCATTGTGTCCTCAGCAGGACAGCAGGATTCCCTTTTTCTCGAGAAGGTTCGCCTTCGCGCTCCATGCTACCCATGGCCACGGATTCAACTAATCGAAGGTCGTACTAAGGAAATATATCCCTGTACTTTTCTAGTTTCTCCCTCCCTCTACGCTTTTCTGCATGCCCAGAGTGCTGAGCCGTGCCGTAAACGTAGGAGCTGCCTGATTGTCGTCCGCCAGCATTCTCATCTTACTTATGTCAAGAAAGGCCACACCTGAGAACCACCCACAGACATGCTGATGCTGAACTGTGACACTGTAGCAGGCAACGAAGGGTGAGCAAATAACGGTTGCATTTTGAGATAGTTTTCTTCATACATCTCCATTCTAGCAAGCACGTGGGATGAAAGTGGAGTAAAAGGCAAAGAACTGTAGGTATCTAAAGCAAGAATCTTCCTGCAAGTCAAGAGTTCTCCATCAGCACCATTCACGCAAACACGAGGGAGGGGGCTAAGGTACCCAAGACCAGAGTGAGGAGGAGGATGCCAAAGATCATAGTGCCAACACCAAAGCAACTGGAGGTGCCAACTATGTGAAATAAGGTGAGGGCATTGAAGATACCCTTAACTGAAAGATACCAAAGGTACTAACGTACAAGTTGACAATGAGGGCAGCAAGGACGAAAACGACGACGAACAAACTAAAAATTCCTACCAGAGTTAATGAGGATAATAACATCAAGTACGACGGCACTTAAGACAAAGATCTAGTTACCACTGAGGATAAATGTAGGGGCAAAGTACAAAATTTTAAAGGACAATACGAAGATACGATCACAAGTTTGCAACAAACCACTGGCCCGCTGTTGGAACCTTTTTCTCCACAAGAACGAGCCCCTCCAACCCTAGCATCTAAGAGTTTGTGTTCAATCCCCAACTTTGTATTTTCGTCCTCGTTCACAAATACTGTGAAATTTCATCGTCTTCCACAAAATACTTTCAAATTAATGAAACAATTCATGAACAAAAACGCGGGCGCATCTTTTAGGGATGCATCTTCTAGGGGCGCATCTTTTGGGGACGCATCTTCTAGAGGCGTATCTTTCAGGTGCGTAGCTTTTAGAGACGCATCTCTTAGGGGCGTATCTTTCAGGTGCGCATTTTTTAGGGACGCATCCTTTAGGGGCGCATCGCATGCGGAACTGCTGTTTCACCACAGACTTGCTGCTATCCCATACATGGCCACTGAGAGTTACTTCCCATTGTCCTTAGTTTTATGTGCAGGCAGGTTTCAATAGGTAGCTCGTACGGCCTTAGTTCTCACCGTGCAATGACGAGTTTTGATTTTGGTAGCAATCGCAACACCACGATAATATGAACACAACAAATCATTTTGAAAATGAACTTGGATTATATTCTGTTCACAAAATTTTATGTTACATTAGCATTATTTGCACAACTAGAGTTTTAAACTTCCTCTAGCCTTTGTTGCATACCCACTTCATGCTTACTTTTGCCCTATAGAATTCATTCTGACCACCTTACAGAAAATCACTGTGATCCTGGAAGCGGGTGCTGATATGACTCGGGGAGGAAGCAGAATCCCCACCTGCTGCCTATGGGTGCATTCCATAAATGTATTTGGCCCTAAGAATAAAGAGTATGGAGCCCAGCTGAGGCGATTTCTCAAGCAACAGATGCCAGAAATTCCAGAAGATAGGTATGAATGCATCTTTGATGTTTTCTAACTCAGACGGAATTTGTATTTGACTATCTTTAGTTAGTGTGCTCAACTCCGCGGAGGCGCCGTGTGCCATGCATGGTGACCGTCGAGTGGCGCTAACAACGATGCTTAAGTTTTTCATTATAGCTGTTATTGTTGTCCTCACGAAATTTTCATAGCTTCGTCTGTCGCCTAAGTAATACTTTAGAGAAAGCTTGAAGTCATGCGTCACTTTGGACTTGTTTTACTGCCTCAAACTTAAATTGTAGTTCATCACACACTCCCAGCAGCTTCGGGTGACGAAGTAATCCAAGAAACTTTTACGAAATCTCTCAAATTTCATTTCTTATAAACACCTTTCGCCCAAGCGTTTCTACTCTTTGTAATATAATTCTCTTGACCGGTAACCTTGTAATTCATTGCGGTGAGTACTGCTAGGCCAGCCAAGTCCATCTCAATATGGCCTCGTGATATCGGGAAACACTAAAAAAATCCAATAAAAAATAACTTATCCAGCCGGGACAAGATTTCCACAATACGTGTCCGAGGCGTTATCGCCGTCGTTCTTTAGTCAAGAAAAAACATCGTATTCCATTCATCCTATGTTGCACTTCCGACATCGATGCGTAGTTTCCGGTAGGGCAAACTTTCCATTATTTGCGGACTCGAAACCGAATACACCATTGGTTTGATTTAACCAGATAGAGTCGATGTACTTCTGTGATCGGGAACCGCTAGGGAACAGCACACTAGATATGGTGTTCAAAAGTTTGCGGGCTGCCAGCTTCAGCAAAATCATCATTCGATTTTCGACCTTCAATGGGAGTTTCACATAGGGACACATCAAAAACAACTTTTGAAGCGGAAGACGATCTTTGATTCGCCAACCAGACCATATTTTTGGAGAGAAGATTAAGAGGTTTGAGAAGGTGTATGTTTAATAACAATGAGTGGATAATTCATCGACTTATTGACTTTAAAAGTAGTTGCCTTCGAATCGTTTGACTTAGAAAGTTGTTTTCTTCTTAGTTGATGGTTTGAACAAATAGCTGTAATTTTATACACGCACTGCCTTCTAGTCATGGTTAGCAGCTTTATTTTTTCTTTTGTTTTCACTTCAATTTCAAACTTCACATCGCTTGTTCAAGATCGTCGGGTCATTCGAACGGTCCCCTATCATAGCAGTACATCGACTCTTTCTATATTTAACGAACAACATGGTAGATCTTATTTGAAATTATACTTTTTAAGATCTTGTTATTCATTTCAATAGTCACTGTTGCTTCGTACGACAACAATGCAGCCAACGCATCGTTGACCTTTATATTGGGTTCCACCCTGTTGAGTAACGTCCACACTTCTCCTCTGACATTTCTTACACCTGCTTAATAATATGTGCTAGTAAAAGTGAATTGACGTAATATTACTGTGAGAACCCGGAATCTCCTTATCTATAAATACCGTTCCTCCTTGTTTAGCAACCGCTCAGTTGCGGTGTCAATTGAATCCAGCATAACGAACCATCTTCTTTAGCAAGATGAAGTTAGGTGACTTGAAATCACTGCCACTTGGACCACCATGCTTGTTCAAGAATGCAGTGAATACATCAGCTATGCAATCATCGACTCTCATCCAGTGTTTCCTGGTAAAATAAGGTTTACGCCGTTCGTGGCTTTAAGTGATTTAAAATTATACAATTCGACGTCCTGAACTATATATTTCTTCTTCTCAAGGATATTTCCATCCCATAATTCATCATTTATTGAAAATTAACATAAACCGGAGTTTAACGAAAGAATTTGCAAGGAAGCAGTTCAAGGGCTTGAGCGAACGTAGAGCCTGCGGGAAAAAATGAAAGATGGAAATATCCTCTCATTGACTGAATTAATCACGAGGGTGTTGGCGGTAGGGGCTTATGATGATGGTGTTGATTGATCACTCTGTGTGACTCAGATTTGTACACTACTCTGATAGGAGCTGTGAATGTGTAAACTTTCAGCTAGTCTTTATGTGAATAGAGTTTATTAAAAAAAAGAGTCGTATCGACGTCTTAGCACCAACAAGTTGTGGCCAACCTGTTGTGAAAAAAGTTCATTGAATTTGGTTAAATTACCCCTTCTTCTGCACCGGTAGGGAGGTTATTCAGTTCCAGGGGATACTTTTATACGATAAATGAGTCCGACTAAGTGAGAACATTGGGAGTTCTTGGTAGTAGACTCAAAGCTATAATCGCTATGATTTCTATTTTTCGTAATTTACATTCTCAATAAACATATACTTACCTTCATTCTGTTCCTTGGTCATATTTATTTGTGTCCGTGTGCAAATAAAGTATTCTTCCACGTATTTAAACCTGTTATAGCACAAAATGTATCGGAGTCAATTTGCAAAGTACTTGAAAAAGTACTTGTACTTGCAAGTACTTAGGGAAAGTACTTGGTACTTGGACTTGAAGTACTTTTTTA
>JAQFXQ010000275.1:0-10054 GCA_034693645.1 Pergamasus crassipes | reverse complement strand
AGAACTGGCCTAGTTCTCAGTCGGTAGTTAAGAAGCATTGACGACACACACGAGTTAATATAGGAAAGAACCACTTTATTCAGAGTGATGGTTACAGATACAATTGAGGACGAGTCAGGTTGAGTATGACCAACATGAACAACGTCTGTGTTTCTTCTGTTATGGTCGTGTACAATATTATCGTTTTTATAGTGAGTAACTCAAGGACATATCCTGCTCACATTCAACAATAAATCATCTAATGTTATTGTGATTACATGCGTATCATTTATAATAGTGACTGTAGACAAAGTACCCCAAACACATCATACACAACATAATTATAAATTCAAGGACAAGGGCATTGTGTGTGAACACAGACTGTGTCTTACATAATTGACACAACTACGATTTACATTTTCTGGAAATACAGCATGGAAAGTACTGAAATTGTTTTGAGATATTTATCACACACCCTCTTTTCATACTATATTGACCCTATGCATCCCCGAGCAGTCTTATCATTTACATTGTTTTTGTCATAAGTGAATGAAGTTAGATAAGGTATTAGATTAGATATGGTTTTATTACCCAAATTATGATGAGATAAACCCAAGGAAAAATGATCTGAGATTAGGATTTCCAAGACGCACAACCTAGTTTCAATTGAGAATTGTGATTCAAAGCTGAGGCTGCGAAGTGGAAGCATTATTGAATGTGACTGTGAACAAGTTGTTCCAGCCATCATTAGACAATCCGAAGACACGGTACATCCGCTGTTTGCTTTCATTGTCCTTCTCATATTTCTGGCAGCGTCGCTTTAGTTTTCGTTTCGTTTTTTTTGGGGGGTTTGTTTTTTTATGTCTGGGAAGGAGCCATATTCATTAATTTTGTTCATCAATATATCCGGATGATCAAATTACACGGCCATTGGTTTCCGTTTAGCGGACAGTAGCCTGCCATATGAATTATCCTTGACGTAGATTGTGTCACTTCGGAGTTTGTTTTTAAACAGTGCGGTTGACACTAGCGTGAGGATTCATGATGTTTAGTGGAGTTAAACTTAGAAGTGGGAGGATCTCTCGCTCCCAAGAGGCCAGATATAAACGCCAGAAGGACGATCTTGAGAGCATTGGAATCACGTCGTCAAAGGAGTCTGATGAGACAATGGAACTCTATTCGCAGGGTGAGCGTGGATCAACAGTGCCTGAAGTACAGAGTGTTCCCCACGAACCTGGTCGCAGTCGATGGCCATTTTGGTGTATCGTGGGAACTGGTGCATTCCTCATTGTAGCGTCACTTACAACAGGTAAATTCATTTTCCTTTTTCAATCTCTTTCATAACAATCCTTGAGATTAAATATACTTTGTTAGGTAACAAAAGAATTCCCTTCTTTTTAGCATACTTGCTGTTTTCGCTGCACCTGAAGCCTCATGAATCAAGGTTTGATTCAACTGGAGCTCCCCCATCCAGTCTCTCCTGTTACCACGGTGTCCGTGCCGTATGATGGCCAGCTCCCGTCCATATCATTTAAGTGGAGTACACGGACAGCCATGAAGCTCCTCACCATGAACACCTTCGTGTGCAGGCGGGGGCCTGGCCACACCTTCTGCTTTTCTAGATCCCGAAAGCAGTGTGTGGTCTCTTTGGAGCCGATGGACGAGAGATCCCAGAAAGTGGACGTGATCTTATTGTCTGAACGACATGATTCCCACTTGGAGGGCGACGAATCGCTTTTTGCGAAGCATTGTGAAGGGCGTTCGGTTTATTATCGCATACACTAGTTTGATAGTGCATATATGTCCACCATCATCAATATGATTATTATTATTTTTTTTTTCTTTTGATATGTAATCAACCTTGGTCAATAAGTATTGACCAGTGCCCCATTGGTCCATGTGGGGCCGTTAATATGAGACGATTCCTTATTGACTTCGAATAAATTATTTGATGTTGTATTCGATCATGCCTCTTCTGTTGTCGCCTGATATGGGTTATCTGGCAAGTTTACATGAGGAGTATATTTTCTCTGTTTAATGTAGTACATAGTCTGCAGAATCAACCTCGGTATGATTATTAGTGCTAACAGTACAGACAAACAAATAGTTGCATTTCTGTATGCGTTGCTTATCTGTAGAGGTATTGGTTTAGGGCACGGTGTAGTACCACTTGGTCTGAACTTTGCCTGGAAAGTAGGCCAGATGTTTTGTCCTCCTTTCGTGGGGTAGTTCAGTGAAATGCAGGCGGTATCCCCACTGGACTTTTGCCAACACACCGGTGTTACATTCTCACAGATATTTAGAAAGTCTCCGCTTGATGCAATGGAGACAAGACAACTTCTGTTAGTTGTAGTGCAGTCGGTTTTACAGTCCGAATACTGGAACCATGTTAGTACGGGGGAAGTCGCGGTTAGTATTGTTAGCAGCACCAGCGTCATTATTTCGAGATTGCTAGGTGCTCTCTTAGTCCACATTTTTCTCTCAGTTTTATGAACCGAACTCTGGTTAATGGTTTTGGGTAAGAAATCGGCCTGTTGGTATTCTGTTGGTACAAACTGTACGTCCAAACGTTTGCTCTCGAAGAGTTCTCGTATGCACAGGTGCTTGACCTCGATATGCTTGGTACGGCAAAAACTATTGGGGTTTTTGACGAGTTTTATCGTTGATTGATTATCGATAAATACTGTAGGTTTGTCGTGGACGCCGATTTCAGACAAGAGGTTTGTCAACCAAATTATTGGTTTTGCCGTTTCCGCGGCGCTTGTGAACTCCGACTCAGTGGACGAGAGTGCAATGTTAGATTGCTTTGTGGATGCCCAAATTATTGGAGCTCCTTTTCTCTTGATGAGAGTACACGTAGTAGATCTTCTTGACTCCACGTCGCCCGCAAAATCTGAGTCTGAAAAAGCTGATATAATATTCAGAGACCGTTGTGTATACAGTGTACCATAATCTACAGTACCTTTTAAATATCTGAGGACTCTAAGTGCATCTTGCCTGAGTTTATCTGTGGATTTCTCAAGAAAACGCGAGAGATATTCTATAGTGAATGAAATATCAGGTCGAGTACCAGACGACAGATAAGTCAAGGTACCTATCAATTCCCTATATTTGTAGGCGTTCGTTATTCTGGGGTCATTAGTATACAATGTGTTGTCTGAGGGATTATGCACTGGTTTGCACTCCTTTAGTTGAAAGGTTTCCAGGGCGTCCCTAACGTATTTGGACTGGTTGACAAAGATATCACCATTGGGCTTTGTCTCGATGTGCAGTCCAAGAAAGTAAGACAATGGCTTATATGTTAAGTCAAGTGTTTTCCTCAGAGAGTCCAGTAGTTGTTTGATTGCGTCAAGTGAGTGACCTGCAATCAAGGCATCATCTACAAAGATGCATAAGATCATGCGCCTCCCGCCATTTTGGTGAAAGACACATGGGTCCACCGCACTCTGCTTCAACCCATGACTCAGAAGTAGATCCCTTAATGTATGATGAAAGTTTCGCGGTGCCTGACGCAAACCATAGATTGCTTTATTTAGCTTGCATACTCGAGGCGTTCCATCTGAGAATCCCTCCGGTTGTTTCATAAAAATTGTCTCCTCCAAGTCTGCGTAGAGGAATGCAGTCTTTATATCAAACTGATATAATGTCAGTTTCTCGTCACATGCAATACTTAAGATCGTACGTATAGTTTCGAAACGAGCGACTGGTGCGAAGAGTTCATGATAATCAATACCCTCTCTTTGAGCATAGCCAAGTATTACGAGACGTGCCTTGAATCTCTCCACTTTTCCTTGTGGATCCTCTTTGATTTTGTATAACCATCGACAGCCTATGGCTCGCTCACCTTGGGGTAAGTTTACCAATGTCCATACATTATGTTGATGCATGGATCGGATTTCATCTGTCATAGCTTCTTGCCATTGTTGGCTATGAGGTGATTCAATGGCATCACTGTACTTCAGAGGAGTACTCAATTGTGGGTTGTTGTTTCCGGAGAGTTCTGTGTGATGAGAGTATCTTTTTGGAGGTTTGATTAGGGACTTGTCTCGAGTTTTCCTTGCGACTGTTGTGGGTATATCTTCAGGTACTTCATTAGTATCTCCGGTTTGTGAGTCATTCTCTGGTGAGTTACTGACATCAACTTGATTCCCAGGTGGGATCAATTCATCAATCGATGAGTCTGCAGTGATGTTTCCAAGAGGTTGGGTCTTTGAGAACACCACATCTTTGGTTTGCACTATTCGAGTGGTGCCTGGTAACCATATTCGGTATCCCATACCTTCCTCACAATATCCAACAAGGACACCTTGAGTTCCCCGACGATCATATTTCTTTTTGTTTCTGTTTTGATTATAGATAAAACATTTGGATCCAAAGGGGTAGATGTCTCCAAGATATGGAGCCTTGTTGTAGAATATTTCATATGCAGTTTGCGTTGAGTTCTTGGGAGTAGATACATAATTAAGTATCTTACAACTGAAGTTAACAGCTTCGGCCCATAGAGTTTGTTTTAGTCCTGAGTCTAGCAGTAGCGTTCTTGCAAGATCGTTTAGGGTACGGTTGCTACGCTCTGCGCGACCATTCTGTTTTGCAGTTTGACTATTTGAGAATGTTTGGTCACTCCCAATGTTTCGGAGCATCTCACGCACTTGGGCGTTTTTGAATTCCGTTCCCTCATCAGAGTGCAGTCGGTTGATTTGTTTATTCATCCGATTTGAGTACCACTTTATGAAGTCTTTTAGAGCATCCGCTGCTTCATCTTTAGACTTGAGGAAGTAGACCTTTCTAAATCCACTGTATTCATCTGTAAGGCACATAAAGTGCTTGGAGCCGCCCATTGATATGACTGCTGGACTACAGAGGTCAGTGTGAAAAGTTCCTGGTGACTTAGCCAGGGATTCATCTGGTTTCAGATGATAGGTCGACTTCGTAAGTTTACCCATAAGGCAGGATTTGCATTCAATTAGATCATCTTTGAATGCAATCTTCTGCTGGTTGAGCAGGTTAATAACCTTTTGTTTTCCAATATGTGCAAGAGCACCATGGGCTTCAGTTAGGCTCACCATAGGCCTTTGGTTATTGGGATCATTGTCTTGAGGGGTAACAGCAATTTGTGTGGTATTCTCCAGAGTAGATTCTTCTGGGGAGTGTTCTTCATCAATTATTTCAGTATTTAAGGCATTGTATTGTCCTTCAGTAATATTGGCTCGTTGAGCGTGCATATAATATAAGTTATCGCAATTCTTTATCACGAAGCAGTCATCATCTCTCTGAATGGTCATCACTGGACCTTGAATGGTGATGCTGTAGTTGTCCTTGGCTAACTCACTCACAGAAATTAGGTTTTGTCTTAGTTTTGGAACATAAATGGCCTTCCTGAGCACTATGAGGTGTCTGTCTCCATCTGTTGGAGCAGAGAGAACAACTTGTCCTTCTCCTACGGCTTTTAGGGAATGGGCGCTGCCTATGTTGACTGTTTGTTTATCAGAGTATTTGTTATACGAGTGAAATAATTTCATATCGTTAACAAAGTGGTTGGATGCACCACTGTCAATGGCAAATTCATTGTCTCTGGAATCATGCCTTGTATACTCAGTCATATAGGCTTTATGGTGTGAGTCTTGTTCTTTTTGCAAGATACGATTCTTGCGTTTGAAGCAGTTCTCCACCTTATGTCCTTTTTTCTTACAAAAAGTACAAATAGTTGGTCGGTTTTGGTAGCTATTCTGTGAGGGGCCTGGAGATTGATTTTGATTATGGTTGTATGGTGACGGAATATTTGAATGATTCATCGCGGAATTGTTAGTATTTGGATACTTCCTAGGATATGATTTCCGATGATGGTCTTGTGTGGTTGATCGTCCAGCCAGGAAGGCAGTTGAGCTATGGGGATGGTCTTGGCCACGTCGAGTCGCCTCGGCGAGGATCAACTCGGTAAGGTTGTCCATGTTCTTCTCCGTGGATGCTTTGGCACCCCAGGCCAACTTTAGGGCTTCCCACTCTTTGGGTAAAGCACTGATCAATCGCGCACATGCCACTTCGCGGCTTACTTCAGCCTTGAGTTCATCCAACTCATACATCATGGTGACAAAGTAACCAATATTATCGGAAATTGGTTTATTTGGTTTAAACTTGAAGTTCAGGAACTTTCCAATTGCCAATTCCTTTAATATTCCGCTCGTCTTACCAAACGTAGTCTTCAGACGTTCCATAATTTCATATGCATTCATTGTACTTGAGTCACCATAGAATTTAAGTACTATAGTTCTAGACTGCAAGGTACTGAATATTATACTTTTGGCCGCTACGTTGCCACTGTTAAAATTATTTGTTTTCTTTACATCATCTTCTGATGGGGGTACATTAGGTTTTACCTCGGGGAGTTTTAGAGTGCCCGATGTCACTTCCCAAGCATAGGGTACTGCTTGGAGCATTACCGGAATGGTAGTCAACCAAGCCAGGTAATTGTGGCCAGTATCGGCCAACTTAAGTCCACTGTTGGACATTCTGTTTGAACAGTTAGAACCAGATCTGTCTGACATTTTTGCACTATGGGTATATGGTTGTTCTATCGAATGATATTTAAACAACTTACCCTTTTTGTACAGTCAGTTTTCCTGTTTCTCGGTGGTGTTTGATTCGCGCTGATCACGTGATAAGAACTGGCCTAGTTCTCAGTCGGTAGTTAAGAGTCATAGACAACACACACGAGTTAATATAGGAAAGAGTCACTTTATTCAGAGTGATGAGTGTCTGGTTACAGATACAAGATTGAGGACGAGTCGGTTGAGTATGACCAACATGGACTACGTCTGTGTTTCTTCTGTTCTAGTCGTGTACAATATCATCGCTTTTATAGTGAGTTACTTACGGATATATCCTGCTCACATTCAACAATAAATCATCTAATCTTATTGTGATTATATGCGCGTCTTTTATAATAGTGACAGTAAACAAAGTACCCCAGACACAACATAATTATAAATTCAAGGACAAGGTCATAGTATGTAATCACAGACTGTGTCTTACATAATTGACACAACTACGCTTTACATTTTCTGGAAATACAGGATGGAAAGTAATGAATTTGTTTTGAGATATTTATCACACCCCCTCTTTCCATACTATATTGACCTTATGCAGCTCTGAGCAGTCTTATCTGTTACACTGTTTTAGTCATAAGTGAATGAAATTAGATAAGGTATTAGATTAGATATGGTGAGATTGCCCACATTATGATAAGATAAACCCAAGGAAAAAATGATCTGAGATTAGGATTTCCACGACGCACAATCCAGTTTCAATTGAGAACTGTGATTCAACAATGAAGCTGCGAAGTGGAAAAATTACCGGAGGTGACTGTGGACAAGTGGTTCCAGCCATCGTTGGACAATTTGAAGATACGGTACATCCGCTGTTTGCTTTCGTTGTCCTCCTCATATTTCTGGCGGCATCGATTTTCATTATTCTGACCATTTTCCGTCTTTTCTTGAACTGTTTGGTCCTCGTGGTTATAGTGTTTATTGTATATATATTAGTCGACATGTGGTAATGTGAGACGGTACAATGGTAGTTTTCGTTTTGTTTCTTTTTGTTTTGATTTTCTATGTCTGGGAAGGAACCAGATTCATTAATTTTTGTTCATCAATATATCTGGATAATCAAATTACACGGCCATTGGCTTCCGTTTAGCGGATAGTAGCCTGCCGTATGAATTATCCTTGACACAGATAGTGTCATTTCGGAGTTTGTGTTTAAGCAGTGCGGTTGGCTATAACGTGAGAATTCAAGATGTTTAACGGAATTAAACTTAGAAGTGGGAGGGCCTCCCGCTCCCAAGAGGACAGATATAAGCGCCAGAAGGACGATTTAGAGAGCATTGGTGCTTTGTCGTCCGAGGAATCTGATGAAATAATGGAGCTCTTTTCACAGGGTGAGCGTGGTGTTACAGTGCCTGAAGTGCAAAGGGTTCCCCGCGAACCTCGTCGTAGTCGATGTCCTTTTTGGTGCATCGTGGGAACTGGCGTGTTCCTAATTGTGGCGTCATCCCTAACAGGTAAATCCATTTTCCCTTTTAATCCATTTCATAACAATCCTTGAGATTAAATATACTTTGTTAGTTAATAAAAGAATTCCCTTCTTTTTAGCATTCCTGATGCTCTCGCTCCACCTGAAACCTCAAGAATCAAGGTCTGATTCAACAGGAACTCTCCCATCCCATCCCCCTCCAGTCATCACGGAGTCCGTGCCATACGATGGCCTGCTTCCGTCTATTTCATTTAAATGGAATACACGGACAGCCATCAAGCTCCTTTCCATGAACACATTCGTGTGTAGGCGGGGGCCCGGCCATACGTTCTGCTTCTCTAGATCTCGGAGGCAGTGCGTGGTTTCCTTGGAGCCTATGGATGAGAGAACACAGAAGGTGGACGTGATCCTGCTGACAGAGCGACACGATTTCCACTTGGAGGGAGATGAAACGCTTTTTTTGAAGCACTGTGAAGGGCGCTCAATTTATTATCGTATACACTAATTTGATAGTGTATAAATATCATCATCATTATTATGATTATTATTTTTTTATTATCAATTTTTTTTTAATATGAATTGGACTTTGGTCAAAAAGTCTTGACCAGTGTCACATTGGTCCATGTGGGACCGTTAGTATTAAATGATTCCTTATAAACCTCAAATAAATTATTTGACGTCGTATTCGATCATGCCTCTTCTGTTGTTGCCTGATATGGGCTATCTGGCGAGTTTACATGAGGAGTATAGTTTCTCTGTTTTATGTAGTACATAGTCTGTAGAATCAACTTCGGTATGATTATTAGTGCTAACATCACGGACAAACAGATAGTTGCATTTCTGTATGCGTTGCCTATCTGTGGAGGTATTGGTTTAGGGCAGGGTGTAGTACCATTTGGCCTGAACTTTGCCTGGAAAGTTGGCCAGATATTTTGTCCTCCCTTCGTGGGGTAGTTCAGTGAAATGCAGGCGGCATCTTCACTGGACTTTTGCCAACACACCGGTGTTACATTCTCACAGATATTGAGAAAGTCTCCGTTTGATGCAATAGAGATAAGACAACTCCTGTTAGTTGTAGTGCAGTCAGTCTTACAGTCCGAATACTGGAACCATGTTAGTACGGGGGAAATCGCGGTTAGTATTG
Source organism: Pergamasus crassipes (assembly GCA_034693645.1). Taxonomy (NCBI): domain Eukaryota; kingdom Metazoa; phylum Arthropoda; class Arachnida; order Mesostigmata; family Parasitidae; genus Pergamasus; species Pergamasus crassipes. The sequence continues at coordinate 903 of JAQFXQ010000275.1, read as the reverse complement.
TTAGTAGCACCAGCGTCGTTATTTCGAGATTTCTTGATGCTCTCTTAGCCCACATTTTTCCCTCAATTTTATAAACCGAACTCGGGTCAATGGTTTTGTCAAGAAATCGGCCTGTTGGTACTCTGTTGGTACAAACTGTACGTCCAAACGTTTGCTCTCGAAGAGTTCTCGTATGAACAAGTACTTGACCTCGATATGCTTGGTACGTCGAAAACTATTGGGGTTTTTGACGAGTTTTATCGTTGATTGGTTGTCGATATACAACGTAGGTTTGTCATGGATGCCTAGTTCTGACAGGAGGTTCGTCAACCAAATGATTGATTTTGCCGTTTCCGCGGCACTTATGAACTCCGATTCAGTGGATGAGAGCGCAATATTAGATTGCTTAGTGGATGCCCAAATTATTGGAGCTCCTTTTCTCTTGATGAGAGTACCCGTAGTAGATCTTCTCGATTCCACGTCGCCCGCGAAATCTGAGTCTGAAAAGGCTGATATAATATTTAGAGACCGTTGTGTATATAGTATACCATAATCTACAGTACCCTTCAAGTATCTGAGGACTCTAAGTGCATCATGCCAGAGTTTATCTGTAGATTTGTCTAGGAAACGCGAGAGATAACCGACCGTGAATGAAATATCAGGTCGAGTACCTGACGCAAGATAGGTCAAAGTACCTATTAATTCCCTATATTTGTAGGTGTTAGTTATTCTGGGGTCATTAGTATATAAGGTGTTGTCTGAGGGATTATGCACTGGTTTACACTCCTTTAGTTGAAAAGTCTCCAGGGCGTCCCTAACGTATTTGGACTGGTTGACAAAGATATCGCCATTGGGCTTTGTCTCGATGTGCAGTCCAAGAAAGTAAGACAATGGCTTATATGTTAAGTCAAGTGTTTTCCTCAG